>CM062804.1:1460516214-1460812938 GCA_031772625.1 Pinus tabuliformis
GTAGTGATCTCCCGCAATGTCCTCAAAGCTCCATGATACATATGTCCCATCCTGCGGTGCCAAATCTCACATAGCTCAGAACTGCTAGCTTTGCTGTCGGTACTACTGCTCAATGCCAAAAGGGGCTGGAATGCAAACTTGTACACCTTTGCATGGCGTACGCCTATCACTCTAGCTGAATCAACTGGAGTGCCCCTGGGATACATCAACACCTGTCCTCCCCTGAACAGTACCTCATATCCTTTGTCCTCCAAAACTGAGACAGATATAAGGTTCTTCCTCATCCCTGGCACATAAAGAACATCTGACACTTTCAAGGGAGGTTTGGACTCCCTCTGAAATGTTAGTGTCCCCACCCCGACTTCTCTAACAACTCTGTCATCACTGAGTACTACCTCAATATCAGTGCCACTCTCTAAAAGCTCTGAGAAGTACTCATGGACTCCTGTCATACGATGTGAAGCCCCACTGTCCACATACCAGATACCTGAAGATGCTCCGCTAATCGAGGGAAAAGCATGCTCCCTCTGAACCTGTGTGGCAGGTGATCCTGCACTAGAGGACTCACACGTAGTGAACGCAAACTCCCGGTCAAAACGACCTGCAAAGTCCTCAATCTCTGCTGAAGTTGCCACGTCCTGGTTCTTCCCCTTCTTCTTCTTCTTCTCCGGACACACCACTGCAAAGTGTCCCATCTTTTGACAATTCCAACACTTCACCTTGGAATAGTCCTTCTGTGTGTTCCCCTGTTTACCTTTACCTTTACCTTTGCCCCCACCACTGCTTGTGGAAGCCTGCTTCTTCCCTTTGCCTTTCTTGCCTCCTGCCACCAGTGCTACATCCTCATCCTGCTCAACTGGCTTGGCTGCCCCAAGCTGACCTTTCCTGATCTCCGTCTGAATGCAATCATCCCAAAACCTCTCCCATGTGGGAAGGGTCTCACGTGCACAACCCCCATCAGCAAAGTTCAACCATGAACGGGGGAGGCCATTCACTGCAATCCGCACCAACTCAGTGGGTGGAATGGCCTCTCCAATCGCTGCCAACTCATCTCTCACATTAGTAATCTTTGTGAGATATCCAGCTGCACTATCATTACCCATCTTAATGTTTTTCAGTTTCTCCTTCAGAACCATTTTTCGGTTCTCATTGGTACTCTGGTAGAGATTGGACAATGCTGTCCACATCTCATGGGCATTGCTCTTTCCTCTCACATGAAGAATGCAATGGTCCTTGATTCTGTCTAGAATCAGCCTCTTACCCTTGTTGTTCTTTTTATTATAAGCTGTCAACTGAGTAGCATCAGTAGGCACAACAACAGGGTTCTGTGTGGTATGCACCATGATATCTCAGACTTCTGCCTCCTCAAAGATACTCTGCATTCTCTCCTTCCAAACGCTGTAATTTGTATGCCCATCTAGCCTATCCTCCACCCTCAATCCCAATGACATCCTGCTGTCCTAAAACTGAAAAATGGCACTGCTATAGTAAAGATAAAATTGCTGTTTATGAAAAAATCAGCTTGCTGGAATTTTCTAAGTGAAAAATCAGCAGTTGTAATTTTTCCTTTTGTTGTCCCAAATTGCCCTTCAGCACTCAAGCTCTGATACCATGTAGAAATTTCTGTTTTCCCACCCCGGTTTTCAGTCTCACCTTATTTCTCTCATGTAGTTAAATGACCTTTCCCATAACCATACATTTAACAAGCTGAAAAAAATAAATATTGCTGAAAACACAAATTCTGGAAATTTTACAGAATGCTGGAAATTGTTGAACTAAAAATCAGCAGTAATAAACAGCCATTAAAACACATTTAAACACTGAGAGTTTTGGTCAACTTGACTCTGGAAAAACCCCCTACAACTCTTGGGGAAAACCAGTTTGAGAGCTCTTCTTTATTTCTGAAAATTGCCTTTTTCACAGTGAGAAATATTCAGCAAAAAAATCAGCAAGCAAATTTACAACTTATCTCTTTTCCCATGCCTCACAGCAAACTGGAAATTATAGCAAACATGACAGCAATAAATGCTGTACGGCCTCCTCGATTTTCATGCCCACTTTCAGCATTAAACGCTGCTGTACGGCCAGCATTAAATGCGCTATACGGACTGCAATAAATGCGGTGTATGGCCCTCGTTTTGCGTGCAGAAAAATAAGCAAATTTCTCGATTTTTGTGCAAACCACTCCTCGAAAATCGTGCCAAAATCTGCCTTTCACTGTGTGCTGAACCAGCTGTACAAATCTGCTCAATTGCTACCTTGGAATGTGTGCCAAGCTACTGTCTCCTTCTCCTCCCTGCTCAGAAATCTCTCTTGCTCTCTTGCTCTCATTCTCCCAATCTGCTCATGAAAGAATGAATGACCTTTTCCTCCTTTAATCTAACCCCAAGTGACTTTTGGGTGATCCCTAAATCCAATGGCTAAAATAGATTGAGATCTAAGGCTGAGATTAAATGCTCATTTAAATCTCACTTTTTATTTTTTAATTCACCCCACTTTAATAAAGACCCACTTAGTCATTTATTTCCAAAGTCACTTTTTCTTTCTAATTTTTCATTGACTTTATAAAAGTCACTTTAAAATTAGACTTAGTAACTTTATCACTTAAAGTCACTTTTAAATTAGATTTAACTTTATAAAATTATAAAGTCACTTTAGGAGAAAAATTAAATTCTTTTGGACACTTTTCCCTAGGCCAAAGATCAAAGCCCAAGGGAACCACCTGTCCTCCGGTACCAAATTTCAACAATTAGATTATTAACCAATTTTTAAATATTCCCTAAGTCTAAACTTAGGGAATTTGGTTAATTAATCAGTATTAATTAATTCAAGGCGAGAATCATCTAGAAACCCACACGGTCGATCCAGAGATGATCCTAGCCATTGATTAAGTTTTAATCTTGGTCATTGGTGCTCCAATAGAAGATTATAAGAGAAGGTCAATGTGGTGATGGAGAAAACACTTGAGAAGTTCGATTTCATGAGTAGATCAATTTCCTGAGTAGCAACAATCAGTTGCCAGAGAGAGAGTCAGTGAGATCAAAGCAGTGAGAGAGTGGTAGAGACAGTGAAGTCGGAGGAAGGTTTCCAGATCCTATGAGTGCATTTGCAGAGAGGCAAGAGAGCCACAGAAAGGTTGATGTTGGGGCAACGCAGTAGCCTCTAGAGGCAAAGTCGATTTGCTAAGAGATATTGATGTTTTTAGTTCCAGAGGTCCAGAAGGAGTCCCAGAGTCTTGAAGAAGCGTCTTTCTAGTTAGCAGAAGGAAGAATGACTTCATCAGAGTGCACTCTGAGGCTAGACGTCTAGCCAGCTACATAGAGCAGCGTAGAGGCTCAGAGGGCTGAAATTTTGAAGGCAAGTTGTGTCGAAAGATTGCATGTGGGGTGAGGGAAATTTCTCTCTAGATTTATTGCTAGTATTTCTCTGTAGGATTGCCAATTTCGACATTCAGTTGTACTTAGATTATTTCACTGCTGCATAATAATAAATCCTCAGTTGCTACACCGGTTTTCCCAAGTTGGGTTTTTCCAGGGACTTTTGTCCAAAAATAATTGTGTTATTTATGTGTGTGTGCTAGCATTTCTTCCAGCGTTTATTCTTCGCAGTTTTATTGTGTAGATTGCAGTGTGATTTATTGAGTATTTGTTGTAGTCAACAGCAAATAAATTGTTAAATAAAATAAAGAATTAGGAGAATAATTTCAAGTTGTTGCAATAGGATTCTGGTTTAGGAATTTTCACATGGTATCAGATCGCAGTTGATTAGCCGGAGAGCTTAGAGGCAAAGACAGAAAGAATTTCGTTGTTTAGTGTGAACAACAGATTGAAATTCCCAAGGGTAGCACAATCATTCTATAAGGACGCGAGTTACTTGCGAAGGTTCGATTTTTCTGAGTGAGGGGCAGAAAAATTCGATCCTACCAGATCTAGTGATTCCAGAGGCAGAGGGAGCGGCCTAGATTTTTCGTTGAGCAGATCTTTGTTGATTTTTAGTAACATCGGATGTGCTCTAAGCCTCAAAATTTGCAAGGAGGCTAGGACCAATGTTGCACGAAGCGGGAGCGAAGCGGAAGCGTCATTTTCCAAAAATCTAGGGAGCGAAGCGTCCGCGGAAGCGTCTGCTATATATATATATATTTTTATATATTTTTTTGCATTTATACTCAAAACAAACATCCCAAATACCAAATTAATTGTAGAAGACATGAAAACATGCATATTTTTGCATAAATCAAGATAGATATGGCATCCATGATTCCATTGTAGTTACTAGTATGTACAACAATCATCTATATTCTAGCTATTACAAACATACATCAAATTTTTAAGCATATTATAAAACATAAAACATTTAAGCATATTATAAAACATAAAACATAGAGCATATTATGATTTATCTAGCAAGTGAGCAACTGTCAACATTTGTCATGTCCAAAATTCAAATAATAATGTTTACAAAATATGTCACTTGGTCACCGCCAAGCCAAAAAGGTTCAAAATTCAAATTCACAAGTCTACAAGTCTAATGAGTAATCTATAGACTATGACAAAAAGAAGTAGATTGTGAATATATCTACTAATCTCTCCTCCTTCCACCACGAATAGAACGTGATGGCGTGCCTCCACGTGGTGGCAATGAAGAAAATGGTCCCTGTGTAAGTCGTGGCACTGGAACTGATGAAGAAGAACCCCCTGCTGTTGGTGTTGAACCATGGAACCTAGGACCAGATGGGGGTGGGGGTGGTGGCATATCAACACGGTCATCATCATCCTAGAATCGCTCAAAAAATTCATGCAAAAAAAAAAAAACACTAGTTAACAAAAAAATTAAAAACATGAATTAGAGAAATGCTTTATAAGGGAAAATTGGAAAATTCATACCACAATGGACATACCTGGATAAGAGCATCCTCTAATTGCTCTAGTTGCAACACTCCATCCTCCAAATTGGGCTCCTCTGGATGCTTGTCCCAAGTCAACAAGTCTTTATTAGACTTTGCATCTTCACAGTAATGGGACAACAATCGCAAGTTGTAATGAACATAAACCAAGCTCTCTGCCCGGTCTAAACTCAACCTGTTCCTTTTAACACTGTGGATGAAAGAATAAGAGCTCCAACACCTCTCTGCAGAAGAAGTGTTTACCACCTGTGATAGCACCCGCAATGCCAAACTCTGTAGAAGTGGAGTAGGCCCTCCATGCATGTTCCACCACTCAAGAGCAGAAAAATGCTCTCGATCTTCAATTGAATGCATGCTCCCAAATGGACCAGTGTTGAGCGTATAGTTGCTCACCTGTCTCCGTACCAATGCAGCCTCCTCATTATCAAGGATTAATCTACTCAATGCAGCCATATATTTTTCGTGAACCTCTTTATCTTGGTGTGGTTTTTTCCTGCTTCCCCCCCCAGGTGCTGGTTTTGAAAGCCATGATGGATGATAGTACCTAGGTGTCAAAACATATGCTAATGCATGCAATGGAACATTTAGCATATCCCATCGCTTTTCCACCTCTTCACGAATATAATTGTACAAGGTGGTATCTCTAGGCTCAACAATGTCTTTAATCTGCCCCAACATGCTATCCATTTGCTCATACACCTCCCCAATTACTGGTCGATCTGAATCTGCAAACTTGATCATGTAATAAATTGGTTTGGTGAATTGCAAAACATATTTAACCTGTGACCAAAAGTAAGTGTCAAGAACAGTGTCCTTGACTACATTAGCAGTAGCACCATCTGTACACTGGTTAATTTCATCCCATGTTTCAGCACACACCAGATTAGTTAAAGCTTGTCTCACCTTCACTAGCCGCCTAAAGGTGAGGTAATAACTAGCAAATCTTGTCTTTGCAATTTTAAGCAATTGCAACTTGGAGTAAGTGCCATAGAAGTAGTTTACCCTTGTATGCCCTGTGATGAATTTAATGAGCTGCTTCCCTTTCCTGTAAACCTCAGCAATCCACCCACATTCTTTGTGTTTCACAATATCATGCATCAAAAGGTTCAATGTGTGAACCAGGCACCCAGACCAAAAGATGTGTGGATGAGTACGCTCAATAATTTTTCCTGCTGCCTTACAATTTGCTGCATTATCTGTGATCACTTGAACCACATTATTCGGACCAACATCTTTGATTGATTTCAATAGGAGATCTGCAATGTTTTGTGCAGTTGCACTGATGGAGGAGGAGTCATGACATGCAATAAATACTGCACCCTTAGAAGAAACACCAAGAACATTTATCAAATGTTGGTTTCTAATATTTGTCCACCCATCTGATACAATGGATACCCCATAATCCACCCACTCATGTGTAAAACGTGTCAAAGCTCTTTGAACCTTAGCTTTTTCTCTTTCTAATAACACTGTTCTAGCTTTCTCATAGTTGGGGGCCTTGTATCCTTTTGGGGCTTCATTGATGGCCTTTACCATGTCATGCCAATAGGGAGAGCGAAGCACATTGAATGGTACACCGCAAGCACAAAGAAAACGGACTACCTTTCCATCCACATCATCCCTCCCAGAAACATTAAGGAAATCCCCTATTGTTTTTCTACCTCCAGAGGTTGCAGAAGTACCATGAGGAGATGGGCAACTACCAAATTTAGAGTTTGCACTTGATTCTGAATGAGTTTTTTGTTTCTTGTTTTTTTGTTGTGCAGCCATCTCTATTTTGATGTATTTTTGTCTTTGTTCACTTGAAATTTTTGGGCAAATGGCTACCCCCACAGAACCCTTTTTTTCATCACTCTCTAGCACCCCACAAAGATGCCTCCTCAGACGGGTATATGAACCCGTATATGGTTTTCCTCCATGACAATCATGAGGGCACATCCATTTGTAAGATCCACCACCCTTTCCCCCTTCAAGTTTGGTCACATAGTTCCACAAGGGATTTGATGTACCTTTCCCATCTTGTGCTTCAGTGTCCTCTTCAAGTTCATCCCCTTCCTCTTCAAACCCTTCCTCCTCATCATACATTGGGTCACTACTATTAGGACCAAGTTCATCCCCTTCCTCTTCCCCTCTATTCCTCACCCTTGCCATCATTAAAACCAAGAGTGGAATGATACATAGAAGCCAAAAGAACACCATCTTGGAATATGGATATAGGTGGTGGACAACCTGTAAATAAAGGAGCAAGTAGAAACAATGGGAAAGAGTAGGAGAGGGAGGAGAAAAATACAACTTTTTTTTCAAAAAAACAAGGGAGTTTGGGGTTTGAACTTACCTCTTTAGCTCTTGTAGATGAAGTCCTCCAAGCTCTTGCTCCAAGCTCCTCCTCCTTCTCCTAGCTCCTCCTTCTTCACTCCTCCAAGCTCTCCTCTCTTCTCCTCTCCTTTCCTCTCTTCTCTTCTCCTCTCCTCTCTTCTCTTCTCCAACTCTCATAAACTCAAAGTGAGAAAATGAGAAGAGAATGGGGGCTTTATTCTTTTCTAAAGTCACCCTAGACTCACCCTAAACTAACCTAACCCACCCCCTCATGCTAGTTAAGTCACATGTTAAAACAAATTTAAAAAAAATAAATTAAAAATCCGCTGGCCGCGGGGTTGCTTCCGGAAGCGCCTGGGTGGCGTGCGGGTGGCGTGCGGTTCCGGGCCGGAAGCGTGGCGCCACCCCGTGCCCGAACCGCCCTCCGATCCGCGGTTCCGGGCGGCCGCAACCCAAAAAGGCAGGAATCGTTTTTTTTTAACGGATCCGCGCAACCGCCAAATCCGATCCGCGCTTCCAGGGTGGATTCCGGGACGGTTCGCTCCGATCCGCGGTTCCGGGTTTGGATCCGGCGGGGGGGGGGCGATTCCTGCAACCCTGGCTAGGACACATGTATTCTAGAATACTTAGAAATCATTTTGGGAAATTCCACCCAGAGACTGTTTTATTAAAACAATTAATTATTTTTAATGGGTGCCTAAGTCTAAACTTAGGAAATTAAAATAATTAAAGAGTATTAATTAAACTGGGGGTGGAACTTCTAGAAGAAGACGAGGATCAAGTCGAAATGATCTGAGCCATTGATTAGAATCTAATTTGGGTCGTTAGTTACTCAACAAGAAGATTATAAGAAGAGGCTTGATGGGCATTTGGAAAACACATCGAGTGAGAGATCAAGAGATCGATTTCTGAAGAGAGCAACGCAGCAGTTGTCAGAGAAGTGATTGAAGTGATTTCTTGCAGTGAGGGGCAGGGATAGTTTCCAGAGGAAGATTTCTTAATCCGGGAATACGTTGCAAAGGAGGTAGAGAGAGATCCAGAAGAGGCAGTGCAAAGCCATGCTGGGCAGCGTAGGGCCATGCTAAGGCAATGCATAGCCTGAGAGGAGATCTGAAATTTGCTGGAGAATCGAGTTCTAGAACTAAAAGTCGGGGTGTGAGACGGAAAGGGAAAAAAAGTTGAAGTTTTAGAGGCAAATCAATCAGCCTGAAGGAGTGATGCAGTTCCTAGAAGCTGTGACGCAGAGCAGCGCAGTGATTGTGCAGAGGCAGCTAGGGGCTAGCCATTCAGTGGTTGGATCAATACTGGATCGCCAGTGATAGTGTGAGGTATATCTCACTCATCTCTCTGTCAATCAGATTCTTTGTATTGGATAGCCAGTAAGGCATCTAAAGATTGTATTCAGAAACTACTGCATAATAATACAAACCCTCAGTTGTTGCACCAGTTTTCCCATGTTGGGTTTTTCTGGGGACATTGGTCCAAAAACAACAGTGTTACTTGTGTGTGTTATTTCTTTCTTGCTCAGATTCTTGTTTCCGCATGTTATTTAAAGTTGTGAAGGTTGCAGTGGTATCTACTTCGATATTTACAGTAGAACACAGTAAATAACTTGCATCGATTAACAAGTAGGAGAAGTAATATTGGTTTGTTGCAGTAGTGATTCAGGTGGATTCTCGAATTTTCACATGGTATCAAAACACAGGAGAAGCAAGAGAGCAAACCGAAAGAGCTTGCATTGAAGAGAAAGAGGGAGATTGAAGTGTTGCGTAGGCAGCAAATTGAATCCCTAGAGGCATTGCGCAGTCCAAGCCAGGATGGAAGGACTCTCGTGGAAAATCTCTCTCTGAGTGAGGTGACAGAGAGGTAAGATATCCAGATCGAGATTTGTGAGCGGCATAGGGAGCAGCACAGAGAAGTCTTCAGGTGAGACACAGTTTTCTGCAGCAATTGTTGGGGCAGAAAAACATCAGAAGACGGAAGGAGACACTTTTGAGGGAATTTCTTCCTCAGAGAATTTCTAGCCAAGGAATTCGATTTCTTAAGTGCTGAGCAGTAGTAGAGAAGAGAAGATCTACTAACTCTAGCAAGGAGTGTGTAGGCCAGTCTAGCAGTTGCGCAAAGGAGAGAGGAGGCAGTTCGACATTTTTTATTGGCCGAGATGGAAACTAATGGGCTGAGAGATCAAGATCGATTGGACGAAGCATCCAACTATGTGATCTGGAAGGCTAGGATCTCCTGCCTTCTGGATGAGCATAATCTCAAAGCCTATGTCGGCAGTGTGGTAGCAGAACCTGCAGATGCGGATCCACTCAAGAAGTACAAGGCTAAAATGGCGAAGGCCAAATGGTTGATCCTTGATGGAGTGAGGGATCATGTTGTACCTCACATTGCTGGCAAAGGAGTGGCCGAAGAGATGTGGGATGCCTTGGCTACATTGTATCAAGGATCTTCCAAGCAGCGGAAGATGTACTTGGAGGAGAAACTAAGATTAGCAAGGATGGAGAAAGGGGAACGCATTGATCCGTTCCTATCAAAGCTTCAAGAAGTCCGAGATCAGTTGGCAGCGGTAGGATCAACACCTCAGCCTACAGAAATGGTGAGGTTGCCCCTGAATTCAGTTTCAGAAGAATGGAAAGTTTTGTCCAGAGTATCCTGGGAAAAGAAAGATTGTCAGATTGGGACGGGATGTGGGTCGCTCTTCAATAGGAAGAGTGTGAAAATTTATGCTGCAATGATTGATTTATTTCTCCTACTTATTTACAATAATAAGTTATTTACCAATGCTTCCGTAAATATCAAAATAAATTCAACTTCAGACTTCACAAATTATGAACTGAAAAAGCAAGAGAAACACTGGCACATGAACAATCACATTGACACACTTGTGTTTGGACAATAGTCCTCGGAAAAACCCAATGCGGGAAAATCGGTGCAGCAAATCTGAAGGTTTCTATTATTGGCAGTAAATTTTTGAATACAATCTGGATGCCCCAGAGAAATGGCAATCCACTCAGAGAATATAACTGATAGAAAAAAAATAATGAGAATTTTCTACACTGAATCTGGAGATTTTGCATTGACCCCAACTCCTGGACGACCAACTGCGAAGTCTCTGCATGAGCCTACACAGTCACTAAGTGGCTTCTGTGTGGAGACTCCCTCTGATTGTGTCACCCTTTCTGTTGCTATGTATGTTACTGAGAAATCGAGATTTCATCTGTCAATCACCCACAGTGATTCCTGACACTGATCTCTGTTATCCCCCAGCAGTTCTGTGTCAACCTCCTCCAGTTGCTGCGCTGTCCCTCCTTGGCACTGCGTTGCCTCTCTGATCCTTCACTATCTTCTTTGAAGTATATTCACTGGAACTGGAAATCACTTCCTTCCAATACTGCCTTTGATCTTCACTGCTTGATCACTTGTTCGAATTCCTTAGCCAACCTTGCCCTCAGAATATCAAACTAACTGATCAACCCTCTATGTGTTTTCAAATGAACTCCAAGCCTCCTTATACTTTTCTCATTGAGACTTCAACGGCCGAGATTAAGTCTCTAATCAACAGCTAAGATTAAAAACTTGACTTGATCTGCTATCTAGAACATTCTTACCCATATTTTGATTAATACCCATTAATACTTTAATTTTCCTAAGTTTAGACTTAGGAACCCCATTAAAAAGTATTAATTATTTTAATAAAATACAATCTGGGTGGAATTTCACCAAACGGTTTCTGGGTTCTTTAGAAATCATGTTCCTTAGCCTCTCCACCAATTTTCATGGCTAGAACACATCCGATGCTACCAAAAACTAACAAAGAGATGAGGCAAGACTTGGTCAAGTGCAAACTTGATGGCAGCAGCAGCAGTGGGATGAAGCCCAAGGAGGAGGAAGAGAATGCATCCTTGCATCAAAGGGGCAGCGAGAGCAACGGAAGCGGAAGAAGGACGTCTTAAAGATCAAATGTTTCTGGTGTGGTGAATTTGGTCACTATGCTACACAGTGTCCTCTCAAGAAGAAGGACAAAGACGAGAAGCATGATCTGAAGGCTGCTACCGCAAAGATCAAGGAGGAGGAGTTTGTCATGGTTGCCCAAATACCTCCAGGGGAGAGGTGGGGTGATCTAGTTCTGTAGTTCGAAAGAACTGCAAGTGGGCAGTGTTAAAGAAAGTGTAACTAGGTTCGGTCTTCATGACATTGTAGTTATGATTTTTGTAAACAAGAAAATGAATTTATTATTATTCCTTGCTGCATGGATTTCATGAGAAAGAGGTTATTTATTTAGTGGCTCCCTTTGAGATCCTTAGGATGTATTATTAAGATTCAAAGTCATGAAAATCTCTTCTTGAGCATATATGTAATGTATATGAGTCTATCTAGTGTCTAGATTAGTCCTACATGACAAGCACAATCCTCTTGAAGAAGGAAACAAGCAAAACAATGTAAAACACAGTCATGTCGACCTGCAAATGAATTAAAAAAAACAGTCATGTCGGCTCAATAAAAAGACACAACGTTTCACACTGTCATGTCGGCTCAAATGCATAGGCAGACAACTATAAATATGTGGCTAGAGTCACCACAGAAACACAGATTTTCGAACATACCTCAACAACTTCGGATGGCACAATAAGTGCAAGAACCTTGGACAACCACAAGAGTATAAACACTTCGGATAAGTAACTCAGATTCTCTCGGATGGGTACAAGGATCTAATCCGCATTACAGGAGGACACTATCTCGTGGAAAACTTCAGTGAGCAGATTACTATCTCGGTATAAATAAGATGATAAATATCACACTGTTAATCACTAGCTCAACATATCAGATGGAGAAGATACACTCACTGTCTCAGCACAATTGTGATCTCACAAATAATACACTCTTAGCATACTAAATGCAATCAAGACCTCAACATAATGACAATCATGGTCTCGATCATAATCCTAATGAAGACAAGGTCATAATGAAGATTTCAGTGCATTAATGAAGACATGGAATCAAGGTCGTGATGAAGATCTCAATGAAGGAGTAGTCATGGTGCAGCAAGTGGTACAGTAGTGATGGCCTCAATGGTGAAGCAGCAGTGTTGATCATGAACTCAACAGTGACAAAGAAGAGGATTGGTGTCTTGGTCATGGAGTGGCATAATAGGTCAAGGGTCATGGTCTTGGTATTCGTCAATTGGAATCTCTATAACAAGAATTTTGTGCGGGTTTTCCTCTCTGTTGTCGCGCAGATTGTCTAGGCAGTGCGACAACGCTCAGACCGGGGGCTGTCACCCTGATCCTCGATCTCTCCGTTTAAGCCATCTCCCTAGGCTAAGGGGGGTAGACCTTATGGGATAAAGGAAGACCAATTGGGAACCAACTGGTTCGGGAGACACAGCAAGGCAATTGAATACTCGATTAAGGCTCAAAATTTATAATTTGATAAAAAATGATTAATACCAGTGCCTTATGGAGTCAATGAAAACCAAGTAATTAATTAGTTGCTGCTGCTTATGAAGTAATTTAACGATTGCTTGAAAATATTTACAAAATATCCAACATGTAACAAGCATTATATAATCCAAGCAATGATTAATTTCGCAAGATGCAAGATATTCAAAAGATGCACAAAGCTTTAGCAATTAAACTTCAAAAGATCAAATGCTTCAAGAAACCACGAAATTTTAAATGCTAACCAATTCATAAAATGATTCATCACTTTCAAATAGCTAATCTTCAAATAAAACTTAAGCGCATCTAACTGTATAAAAATGACAAATATTAATCCCACAACAGAAAAAAGATATCAAAACGAATTTTCAATTTTTAATTAGTCCTTTTTTTTTTAAATTATAATTTTTTTAATGATTTGGATTTTTAGGATTTTTTAAATGTTTACATTTTTTTTTTTATAAAAAATAAAACTTAAATCAAAATTTTTAGTTTATTTTTTTTTATTTTTTTATTTTTTATTTGAATTTAAAATCAACTAAACTAAAACTAAAGACTAAAGCTAAGTTAAAAGAAATCAAAATAAAAACTAACACCTAATCTATATATATAAGAAAAAATGAAAATTTATAAAATCTAAATCCTAACTAAATAAAACTCAGATTTAAATCTAAATCAATTAAAAATCTAACCTAGCCTAAAACTAAACTAACAAAAATGAAAATAGAATTTTTTAAATTTTTTATTTTTTAATTAATTCATAAAAATAAAAACACATTCAAAAATTTTCTTAATTTTTTAACCTTCTTTTTTTTTTCTCTTTTTGTTTTTATGAATGAAATCAAAACTAAAACAATAAGAAAAAAAAGTAAAATAAAACATCAAACCTAAACTCACAAAAATATACAAAATAAAACTAACTAAAATCCTAATGAAATAAAATAATAAAAAAAAGGAAATCAAATCATAGCACAAATATTAATTAAATTGAGAAAAAAAATAAAAAATTCAAAGTGTTTGCAGGTTTGAACTTGACGGCGGAGAGAGAGCAGTGTGGGCGACGGACAGGCAGAAGGGTTTGGATTGCAGCAGATGAGGATGTCGGTGTATTGCAGAAAGCTAGAGAGGAAAATACGTTGAGGCTAGCAACGTGAGGAGAGGAGTGCGATGGGAGTGAAAGCAATAGTAGCGATGGAGAGTGAAATGACAGGAAAATGGAGCCGCGAGGCAGGTTGACGGCTTGGGAAGGGAACTACGGCAGAACAGAGCAGTGATGAAGGGACGACACGAAGGGAAATGTGTTTTGTTTTTTTTAGTTGCTCTATATTTTGAGTTTTGTCCGCAGGTATGGTAGTGCGCTGGTGAGGAAAACAACAGGCCAGAGAAATGAGGACAGTGTTTAGGCAAAAAGATGTGCGGGTGTCTTGGCAGTGTGGAGCTGCGTAGGGTTTTTGCAAGGGATCTGGCAGTGTGAGGGGGAAGCAAGGAGCTGAATGATGCAAATAGGCAGCACGATGTATGGCAGCGTGAGAATGGGGAGAGAAAATGTGTGGAGGTGAAACAACAATCCCACAACCTGTCTTAAAAAATTTTGAAAAATTTTCTATGAAATAAAACCCCAGGATGCAAAATGAAATCCCAGGCAGCAAACAAATAGCCTAGAAAACCCCCACGATTCTTCAGAAACCTTAAAAAAAAATTGAATCTTTTCGCTTCAGATTTCCTTGATGAAAACCCCACAAGAAATTTCCAGATCTGAAGTAAATATTCCTGCTAGAGCTGATCCTGAGGCTAGATCTTACCCTCCAGGGCCTAGATCTGGCTTCAAGATTGAACCTCACCTTCAGATCTGCAACCTGCAATGACAAAAACAAACTCCTAGAAACAAAATATGCAAAAAACAAAATTAAAAACCCTAAAACCAGCTAAATAATTACAGTATTCACAGTTTGAAAGCTCTAAATAGCCAGATTTGTCAGTATGCCACAAAAATATTTTCAAAATTTTAAGTTCGATATGAGGTGCTTCAGAAAACCCTTCATGCATCCACAGCAGAAATTCTAATGATAAGCCCGGGATCAAAACCAGCTGGGCTCTTTAGAAAATGTAATCCGGGAGTTGGCTGGTTCAGCCGAGAACTTCCCCGAACACCCGGTAAACTCAAATCAAGGATATCCTTCACAACTTAATTCAACCATTAACAAAGAGGGAGAAAACGATACTAAAATCTAGATCCAATGGAGATACCTACCATCATATTCAGAAATTTAACTACCATTCAAATCCTAGCGACTAAACAAGATACCTGTGTTTAAAATCACTCTTCATAAAGCTATCATCAATGGCTGAAATTAAAATCATGCACAAATATAAAACACCTTACAGCATTTCCAAAAAAGTAACACCAGCAAGATTTCAACCCCAAAGTCTTTCTTTATTTCACATGAAAAATTACTACAAGAGAGCTTTCTTTAGCACAAGACTCCCAAATCCAATTCTCTCAAATGACCCCTGACACCCTATTTAAAGAGAAAATTCCCAGCGGCTAGTTCGAGTGATCCATATCAAAGTGATCTCGACCATTGATGAGGATCAAAATTTCTTTTGATCTCATCCATCGAATTTTTAAATGCATTTGAATATATTAAAAAATTAAGATTTTGCATTTATTTCCTCAAAATTTTGACTTATTATTATTATTATTATTATTATATTTGGACCCTCGAACTTAGCCTTTGGGAATTTTACCTAGGACCTAGGACTTATGAGGGGATAAAACATTTTCTAACCCTCAAGACACTTTACATCATGATTTTTACATTTTTACATCTCAAGGGGGGAAACCCATTTGACATAGACCCTCATAGACTACCCAGTTCTGCGATACAAATATAATCTAGCAGATCAAGCAATTTGTAATAAAATAGCCTAACCAAATAGTTAGGACTATTCCCAAATCACTTTTACATAGACTCGATTTAGCACACTAAGACTCCCCTAAGATTCTAATAACAAAATCCATTTTGGCTTTGGGGTTAGGCTGAAGGAAAACTCTACCGACCATGGGTCGGTGAGACAAAAAACGTTCCAGAACGTAGATCATCACTAGAAGATTAGGTTTACCTAGGTAATTACATGACACAGATCTTCTAAGATTATTTACAAATTTACACATGCAGATTGGGTTTACAAAATAGCATAATCAAACTAATGATGATAGCCAAATGGCACGGACATGTCGATCAAGCGCTATCCCTTTTGCGAAAAAAGGGGGTGTACTGCTATGGGTAGTTGACACATAGTGGTCAACACTCTCCAAGAGGGAGAGGTTTGGCCCTGGCAGAAAGCCAATATCTTGTGTTCTTGTCTCTTTTTTTCGTAACTATTTGATGAATATAAGAAGACACGCTCTAATAAGAACAAGTGAAGATTGTGCTAAGAAGAAAAATTAAAATACGTCACAAATATTTATCATGCAAGAAGAATCTCATTAACTCTTAATTGCCCTAGATTCTTCAACAAGCAGGATCCTTGAGGAGTGCACCTCTTGGATCAATACCTTGCTATGGCAGCCCATATCATAAGTAGAAGGATGAACCAGTGTCAGTTGGTGCAATGGAGTGTCGGAGTGACAATTGTAGTGGCTAGGAGTGCCAGAGACTGAGCAGTGCAAAGCAGAGTTCGCAGCAACACAGAGACTTCAGAGGGTCGACGCAGAGACTAACAGTAGTCAAAACTCTAGCAACAGATGCATCATGCTGAACACTTGTTCAGTAATTTTGGATGCTTTTCCGTTGTTGCGGCAGCCGCAGCAGTTGGAGAAGGTTGCAGCACACATGCAGTGTTGGTAGTGGTAGGGCCAACAACAGCACAAATGAAAAAATTGCGAGGATTGCATTGTAGATGTAGGGTTGGCAGTGGCAGGGCCAACAATAGCACAGGTGCAACATTTGCGCAATAGTTGGTGGGCAGTGATGTCAAACATCAGTAATGCAGAGGGAGATGTTACAAAGTTAGAGTGATGCTTCAGCAGGTTGCATTACTAGAGCACATCCCTTGCTAAGAGGGAGTGTTGATTTCAGGTAGCATTGGATGTGCTCTAAGCCTCAAAACTTGCAAGGAAGCTAGGACACATGTATTCCAAAATACCTAGAAATCGTTTTGGGAAATTCCACCCGGAGACTGTTTTATTAAAATAATTAATTATTTTTAATAGGTGCCTAAGTCTAAACTTAGGAAATTAAAATAATTGAAGGGTATTAATTAAACTGGGGTTGAAACTTCTAGAAGAAGATGAGGATCAAGTCGAAATGATCTGAGCAATTGATTAGAATCTAATCTGAGTCTTTGGTTACTCAACGAAAAGACTATAAGAAGAGGCTTGATGGGCATTTGGAATACACATTGAGTGAGAGAACAAGAGATCGATTTTTGAAGAGAGCAGTGCAGCAGTTGCCAGAGAAGTGATCGAGGTGATTTCTTGCAGTGAGGGGCAGGGATAGTTTCTGGAGGAAGATTTCTTGATTCGAGATTACAATGTAGAGGAGGCAGAGAGAGATCCAGAAGAGGTAGCGCAGAGCCACGCTGGGCAGCATAGGGCCACGTTGAGGCAACGCAGAGCCTGAGAGGAGATCTGAAACTTGCTGGAGAATCGAGTTCCAGAGCCAAAATTCAGGGTGTGAGACCGAAAGGGCAAAAAATTTGAAGTTCCAGAGGCAAATCGATTAGCCTTAAGGAGTGACGCAGTTCCTAGAAGCTGTGACGCAAAGCAGCGCAGTGATTACATAGAAACTGCGCAGGGCTAGCGATTTAGAGGTTGGATCAGTACTAGATCGCCAGTGATAATGTGAGGTATATCTCACTCATCTCTTTGTGAGTCAGATTCTTTGTATTGGATAGCCAGTAAGGCATCCAAAGATTGTATTCAGAAACTACTGCATAATAATACAAATCCTTAGTTGTTGCACCGGTTTTCCCACATTGGGCTTTTCCAGGGACATTAGTCCAAAATGTAGGAATTTACAGGGTAAGTTCCTCAGATAGAACACCAAAGGATGCCACTCACAAACAGATCACAGATCAATACACCAGTATTCTTGACATGGTTAAAACCCTCAAAGAGGGAAACAATCCACGCCCTGAGCCAACACGGCCACTTCAGGCAATTTATTAATAAAAGAACGAAAATTTACATAAGCTTCTCTCATGAACGGTCACCCTACAAATGACCCTCCATGCTCTTTAAATAGAGATCATGGACCAATCGAGTGTTAAGCCACAAATCAAGTGTCGATAATACCGAGGAGAGAATGAACCGTCGGATCACTTCATGTCTAGAACATATCGTGACTGCCGGATTGTAAGTTACAAAATGTACATAGTAAAGAAACACACTTTATCTAACTCTACACTAGACCAAGTTATACTTAATTATTTCCTATGTGTCGGAATATCTTAACATCCCCTCTTAAGAACAACTTGGGATAGGATTGAAGGATGTACAAATATGACACAATAGGAGAAGGAAGGAGGCATTAGAGCCTATCCCCCCTTAGTGACAACTTCCTGAACTCCAACCATAAATCAAAGTTTAGTTTGCCTCTATGAGAGCCTTTGTAAAGATGTCTGCAACTTGATCATCGGTTGAACAATATTGCACTCCAAGAACATGGTCATGAATGAGCTTTCTGATGAAGTGCATGTGTAGTTCAATGTGTTTTTTGGGCTGATGTTGGATTGGATCTTTGCATAGTTGAATGGCACTTTGATTATCACACCAAAGTGTAGTCGGATGCTGCTATTGAAAGCCAAACTCTGACAAGATCTGACAAAGTCACAAGGCTTCCTCACTAGCTTCTACGGCGCCACGATACTCTGCTTCTATTGAAGAAAGAGAAATGTCACTTTGTTTCTTGCAAGCCCATGTAATAGGTTCAGAACCAAGAGTGAAGACATAACCCACAGTAGACTTCTGATCATCAGGGTCACCAACCCAATCGGAATCATTGAAACCAACCAATAGAGGAGATGCTTATGCACTGTAATGAATCCCAAACTGAACTGTATCTCGAACATAACTAAGTATTCTTTTAGCTGCTTTCCAATGACTTTCATGTGGGTTTTGCATAAATCGAGCAATAAGGCCAACAACAAAGGAAAGGTCAAGACAAGTATGGGTCAGATACAAAAGTTTTCCTACAAGTTGACCGTATAAGGTAGCATCAACTTCATGGGAAGCACAAGTGACTGAAATTTTGGCTCCAGACTGAAAGGGAGAAGGGGCTGGCTTAAAATCTTCCATGTGAAAGTGGCATAGAAGATCGCAGGCATACTTGGATTGGGAAAGGGAAATGCCTTCTAAAGGGAAATTCCTTCTTTGGATTGCAAGACTTGAAGACCAAGAAAATAATGCAAGTGTCCTAAGTCTGTCATTTCAAACTTCTTTTTGAGGCTGGACTTCACATGGTTTATAAGGTTGGGATCACTACTAGTAAGGATAAGATCATCAACATAAAGAACAAGAATGATAAGAGACTTACCCACTTTCTTGGTGTAGACAGTATTGTCAGAATGACACCTAGAAAAACCAGTATCTAAAAGAAAGTTATCCATTTTGGCATACTAAGCCCGAGGGGCTTGCTTGAGACCATAAAGGGATTTCTTAAGCCGACACACAAGGCTAGAGTCTGTTTGTATAAAGCCAGTAGGTTGTTCCATATAGATTTCTTCATGCAAGTCCCCATGCAAGAAGGCAGATGTAACATCCATCTGATGGACTTCCCATTTGAAAGAGGCAGCAAAGGAAAAACAAGGCGAATAGAGTTCATTTTGGTAACAGTGGAGAAGGTTTCAGTGTATTCAATGCCTTCAACTTGTGAAAAACCCTTAGCAACAAGACGAGTTTTATGTTTATCAACTTTTCCATCTGGTCCATACTTGGTTTTGTAAACCCATTTGCATCTAAGAAGTTTTCATCCCTTTGGAAGACGAACAAGATCCCATGTATCATTTGCCAATAATGAACAATATTCTTCATTCATAGTTGCATCCCAATCTGGATGGCCTGAAGCTTCTGCAAAGGTGTCAGGATCATTATCCACTGAAGCTTGAGCCAGTAAAGAAGAGGCTCTATTAACCTGAGAATGTGTACATCGCTGATCTGTAGGACCACCTGCAAGAGCACTTGCTGCATCCCGAGTAGCATAGACCCATTTTGGAAGCTGAGGAGCTGAAGGAGGATCCTGAGAAGGTGGGGGAGGATTGTCATCCTCACTGTCATCATCTGAAGAAGAAATATTTTCAGAAGTATAAGGGATAGAGAGAGGTGGCACATCCGTCGAACTAGGCTTGTAGGCCGATATATTTTCAACAAACTTTACATGTCTTCTAATGATAACATTTTTGGACTTAGTGCAATAAGTCTATATCCTTTGACATCTTTAGAATATCCAACAAAAATACATTTTCCACTCTTAGGTTCTAAAGCTTTATGTTTCTCATCTGGAATATGGGCCCCTGCTTCACTTCCAAAAACACGAAAGTGACTTATATCTGGTTTAATTGAGCTCCATGCTTCTTTTGGAGTAATATTCTTTAAAACCTTAGTAGGAGTGTGATTTACTATGTAATTTTCACAGTTAATTGCTTCTTCCTAAAAATTAAAACTAAGTCCTTTAGATTGAAGCATACAATTAGCCATTTCCTTTAAGGTGCGATTCTCCCTTTCAGCTTCACCATTTTGTTGTGGAGTATATGGAACAGTATGTTGCATTTGAATTCCATTCTCAGTGCAAAAGTTGATGAATTTGTTATTAACATATTTTCTACCATTATCATATCTTAGCTTAAGAATTTGATGTCCAGATTGTTTCTCAACAAAGGCCTTAAAGGCCAAGAACATGTTACAGACTTCACTCTTGAGTTTTAAGAAGTACACCCAAGTGCGTCTGGAGAAATCATCAATGAAAGTTAAGAAATACTTGTAGCCAAAGAATGAAACAACTGGAAGTGGACCATATAAATCACTATGCACAAGCTGTAAAGGGGCTGAGGGGTGCCAAGAGGCATGTTTTTCAAAACTATCCCGATGATGTTTTCCGAGTACACATCCAGAACAAACACCATCTCTGCAAGATACCATAGGACGACCTGTCACCATATTTTCTTTACGTAGATTTTGAAGGGAGTGATAGTTTAAGTGACCAAATCGCTCATGCCAAAGTTTGCTCATTTCATCATTATGAACAACAAATACCGAGGGAAGAGTTGATGACCCAAAGTTGTTAAACTTATACAACCTTGTAGAGTCATTAGCAATGCTAGTAGCTAAAATCTGTCTAGGATCTCTTAGGTCCTTAATAACAACATCGTGAGGTGAAAATTCAACGATTTTACCTTCACCTGAATGAGTTATCTGATATACAGATAGAAGGCTGCAGGATAAGGTTGGAACACATAGTACATCATTAAATTGACCATTGTCTAGATGAATAGTTCCAATCCCTACAACACTAAGAGATCTATTATAACCAACATATATATTTTGGTGTTACAATCATTTAAAGAAGAAAACATGGCTTTGTTTTTGGCCATGTGATAAGAAGCTCCTGAATCAATGAGCCACTCATGAGAATGAGAAGAAGAAGATACATCGAGTGCATAACCAGATCGAGATGCTTGATAATCACATGCATAAAGTGTTATTCTTGAAGATGAAGTTGAAGTTGAAGAGTGCTCCAAATGGATGTTATGCTTCTTCATTGTTGTTTCCAAGGCTTCCATCTTCTTAAAGCATTTGGATTCGAAGTGGCCATCTCGATTACAAAAGTTGCAATGTCTATCAGTTTTCTTTCCTTTGCTTTTATTTGCCTTATCATTTTGTTGAATTGATTTTTCATTTTGAGAATGAACTTGCTTAGGACACTTGTTTGGTTTAGGACCATTCTCCTTAGGATACTGCTTCTTAGGATTCTTTGAATTTGGTTGATGTTGGGCGGCTAACGCTTTCTTAGAAGAGTTTCCAAGATTAAAAAGACCAAGATGTAAGAGTTTTTCTTGGTCTCTTATTTAAGAATCACAAAAGGCATCAAAAGAGGGGGACTTGTAGTCTTGTCCTTGAGAAATGAAGGCTTTTCTAGTAGAATGGAAGGTGGAAACAAACACAAAGTACGTTGGTCCCAACTTAGTCAGAATGGAATAGATAAGGCTACCAACTTCTTTTCTTAACCTTAACACCTTCCAAGAGAAGTCTAACGGTCTTGAACTTGGACAAAAATCTTCAATGGAAGAAATATTATTTGGGTCCAACGTAAGCAACTCATTTTCGAGTTGATGGGCTCTAATTTCATTTTTTAATCCAAAAACTTTAGTGAGTTGTTTCATTGTTTCATTAGGGGTCTCAAGTTCTGCGATATGAAATCTAAGGTCTGGAGAAATAGACATCCCTACCAACCCACGTGCTTGATCTTCTATTTTCCCATTTGGTTGCCTTATTTTCATCTTTTGGTTTAGTTTCTTGGCCTGAGGCTATTCTCTAAAGACCTTTACTTCTAAGTAAATCCACAATGTAGGACCACCATTGGAAGTAGTTGGTGCTGTCAAGAATAACTTGGCATGGACTTTCCATTTTAACAGAAACTGAAGTTCTAGATGCTGAAACTAAGTGTTCCAATGGAAATATCTGAAAAAATTAGGCCGATTAAAAAAAAATGGCTCTGAAAACGACTTCCGAATGAAGAAGTTATGGCTTTTTGAAGAAACGTTGTTGAAGATGCCGGCGAAGTGCGTGAATATGTGGAAGTGAATGATAATGTTATATTTAAAAAAAATGCTCCCCTTTCCAAACTTAATTTAATTAGCTCACTTTGAAAAAAAAAAATTTATGTGACTCACTTTTATAAATAAGTGAAAGTCACTCTTACAATGGTACTTTATGAGTTACCCACTAAATTGTAACTTAAATAAAAGATAAAGAGAATTTAGAATTATAAGTGACTCACTTTTTATAATGGGTGAGAACACTTTTACATAAAGTAACTTTAAAACATAAGTTACATGTGCTTTTTGAAGAAGTAACTGAACAAAAAGAAAGACTTGAACCCAAAACCTCTATTCTCATAAAGTAACTTTGGACCAAGTGAGCTAGTTTAAAAGGTTAGTAATTTTTGGAAAAGAAGAAAAGTTTTTTTTTTTTTCATGTCACTGAAACTTTGGGGTGTGTACTTACTTGAAAGAACTCTTTTTGCTTACAAAACAAGAAACCACACAACCCAACACGGACATGCAAAAAAAAAAAAACCTTAAGACTTGAAGTTAATTTTCCCCGGAAACTAAATATTTTCTTCAATGTTTTTGATTTTCCAAGATCACACTAAGGCATGGTGGAAAAGAGCATACGCATGAGAAAAAAAATTCCTTTCTGTTTCCGATTTGCCTAAATCACACAAAGTCACGGGGCAAAGAACATACGCAGAAATGAAAGGTATAGATCCGGTAATAAAAAACAGAGAGCTAAATAAACTGAAATAAACAGAGAGATGAATAGCTAAAACTACAAATAAAGACTATATACCTCCAAATCTTAAAAATAACGTAGCTAGGGCTACCAGAAACCCTTTCACGTGAAACGAAAAGTGTTCCTCACTAGAACATATGCTCCTAACACAATAGAGTAGTCTTCTCGGCCCGAAAGCAGTTAGAAACAGTAGATCTAGGAAACGACAGTCGGATGCAGTTGTACCGGCTTCCGATTTGGATCACCAACGGATGCGGCCCTCAAATAGCTCTGATACCATGTAGGAATTTACAAGGTAAGTTCCTCACAAACAGATCACAGATCAATACACTAGTATTATTAATGTGGTTAAAACCCTCAAAGAGGGAAACAGTCCACAGCTTGAGCCAACACGGCCACTTCAGGCAATTTATTAATAAAAGAAAGAAAATTTACATAGGCTTCTCTCATGAACGGTCACCCTACAAATGACCCTCCATGCTCTTTATATAGAGATCATGGACCAATCGGGTGTTAAGCCACGAATCAAGTGTTGGTAATATTGAGGAGAGAATGAACCGTCGGATCACTTCATGTCTAGAACATATCGTGACTGTCGGATTGTAAGTTACAAAATGTACATAATAAAGAAACACACTTTACCTAACTCTACACTAGACCAAGTTATACTTAACTATTTCCTATGTGTCGGAATATCCTAACACAAAAACAATGGTGTCACTTGTGTCTATTATTTCTTTCTTGCTCAGATTCTTGTTTCCACATATTATTTAAAGTTGTGAAGGTTGCAGTTGTATTTACTTCGATATTTACAGTAGAACACAGTAAATAACTTGCATCGATTAACAAGTAGGAGAAGTAATATCAGTTTGTTGCAGTAGTGATTCAGGTGGATTCTCGAATTTTCACAATCTCTAGCTGGACACAGTGGTTTTTGCAGCTGTTTACTAGAGAAAAGGCAGCGTTGGGTGGAAGGAATTAGAGCACACACAGAGGGAAGATTTTCCTCAGGGAACTTCTAGTCTCAAGAAGTTTGATTTTTTCCTTGAAGATCAGCATTCGTTGTGAGCAGATCTTCTCACTCCAGAAAGGAGTGTGAATAACAAAGCAGCAGCTAAGCAGAAGGAAAGAGGTTTTCGACATTTTTTGAGATGGCCACTGTTGGGCTTCGTGATTAGGATAGGTTGGATGGGGCTTCCAACTATGTCATCTAGAAGGCAAGGATGTCCTTCCTTCTAGATGAATATGGCCTGAAAGCATATATTGATGCAGTGGTAGCAATTCCCTTGGATGTAGATCAACTAAAAGAGTACAAGAAGGAGATGGCACGAGCGAAACGGTTGATCCTAGATAGAGTCCTAGATTGTGTTGTTTCACATATAGTTAGCAAAAATACTGCCAAGTAGATGTGGGATGCTCTCACCACGTTGTATCAAGGTACTTTCGAGCAGCGAAAGATGTACCTCGAGGAGAAGCTGAGGCTCATCTTGACGCTGAAGGGGGAAGGCATAGACCCCTTCTTCACCAAGATTCAGGAGGTCTGGGACCAGTTGTCAGCTGTTGGGGCCGCACCTCAACCTATAGAGCTAGTGTGATTGGCACTCAACAATGTCTTAGAGGAGTGGCAAGTATTGTCCAAAGTATCTTGGGCAGAGATACCTTGCCAATGTGGGACAAGATGTGGGCCAATTTGCAGGAGGAGTTGAGGCGACCTCTATTGTTGAGCTCCATCAGTGGCAGCAACAGCAGATCGAAGCAGGTGAAGGAGGAGGAGAGTGTGGCCTCGCATCAAAGGGTCCCATTTAAGGACATGGGGAGCAGAGGAAGAAGAAGAAGGACCTGTCGAAGGTCAGGCGCTTCAGGTGTGGTGAGCTCGATCACTACAGTACCCAGTGTCCTCTCAGCAAGAAGGACAAGGAGGAGAAGCAGGACTAGCAGGCAACTTCAGCAGAGATCGATAGGTTGTCCTCCCAGCTGGAGGAATACTTCGCCTTGTTTGGCGATATACACCCAGGAGTGAGGTGGGGTAACTTGGTGTTGTAGCCCCAGAGCGCTACAGATGGGCAGGATCCTTGAGGAGTCCACCTCATGGATCAATACCTTGCTATGAGGTCCCACAGTGATCAGTAGCATGATGGATCAATGACAGTTAATGCAATCAGATACCAGAGAGACAGTTGCAGAGACTAGTAGAAGTCAGATGCTGGGGAGCGCAGTGTAGAGTCAGCAGCAGTGCAAATTCTTCAATGACAGTGCAAATACTAGCAACAGCCAGAGACTCGGGTGACAAATGCATTATATTGATCACAATTGATTCAGTATTTTGGATGTTTTTCAATTGCAGATGTTGCAGTGGCAGCAACAACAGATGAGAGGGAGTTGCAATGCAGATGCGGTATGGCAGTGTCAGTAGCAGCACAAATGCAGCATATATTAGAGTTGCACAGTAGTTGGTGGGCAGTATGGCCAGACATCAGCAGCATGACAGGAGATGATGCAGAGACAGGGTGTGCAGTAGCACTAGAATGCATTCCTCACTAAGAGGGAGTGCTAATTTTTGTAGCATCGAATATGTTCTAGCCATGAAATTTTGTGGAGAGGCTAGAATACATGAGATCTCGAAAACCCAAAAATTGTTTCTGGAAATTCTGCCTAGAAATGACTTAATTAGATTATGAACCAATTTTTAAATATTTTCTAAGTCTAAACTTAGGGAATAATGTTAATTAATCTGTATTAATTAATTCAAGGTGAGAATCATCTAGAAACTCACACAGATCAATCGAGAGATGATCGTAGCAATTGATTAAGTTTTAATCGTGGTCGTTGGTGCTCCAACAAAGGATTATAGGAGGTCGATGTGGTGATGGAGAAAACACTTGATAAGTTCGATTTCATGAGCAGATCGATTTCCTGAGTAGCAACAGTGAGTTGCCAAAGAGAGAGCCAGTGAGATCAAAGCAGTGAGAGGGGCAGAGACAGTGAAGTGTTAGTTTTTGGTAGCATCAAATGTGCTCTAGCCATGAAAATTGGTGGAGAAGCTAAAACACATGAGTTCTAAAGAACCCATAAATCGTTTGGTGAAATTCCACATGGATTGTATTTTATTAAAATAATTAATATTTTTAATGGGGCTCCTAAGCCTAAACTTAGGAAAATTAAAGTATTAATATGTATTAATCAAAAAATATGGGTGAGAATGTTCTAGAAAGCGGATCAAGTCAAGTTTTAATCTTAGTCATTGATTAAAAACTTAATCTCAGCTGTTGAAGTCTCAACGAGAAAAGTATAAGAAGGAGGCTTGTCATTCATTTAGAAAGACACACGAAGAGAACGAATTAATCTGGAGTTCGATTTCTGGGGCTAGGAAGCTGAGAATTCGAACCGAGTGATCATTCTGCAGCAAAGGGGCAGGGATAGTTGAGGAATATTGGGTAGAGAGGCGGGCAGCCACTAGTGGAGGCAGCGCAATAACTATAAGGACTGACGTTGGGCCAATCTAGGCCCAGGCAGGCCTGACGCAGAGCTAGAAGGGCCAATGCAGAAGTGAAGTTTCCTTCACGCAGAAAGTCGGAAACTATCGGGAAACTGCCGGAACAGCGGGGAAGGTTGACGTAGAAGGCAAAAGAGATAGCGCAGGGCTGATGCGGGGCCTACACAAGGCCACCGTAGAGATAGCCAGAGTTAGCTAGTTTTGTTGCCGGATCAGTCGGAATCTGCTGGGTGCAGTGAAGTAATCTCACTCAATTTTTTGCCATAATATTTTCTCTGTCACTGGATTGCTGAGAGGGCATCCAGCATTGTATTTAGAATTACAGCTTAATAATAGAAAACCCTCAAAGTTGTTGCACCAGTTTTCCTGCATTGGGTTTTTCCGTGGACTATTTTGTCCAAAAATAACTGTGTCCTATGTAGCTTGTTCTTTGCTCAGTTTTCTATTTCATGAAATCAAATTTAAAGTTGTGTAGGCTGCAAAAGTAATTTACTTCAGTATTATTCTGAAAATAACTTGATAATATATATTAAAATCAAGTAGGCGAAGTAAATTCAGTTTTGTTGTAGTAGGGGTTCCTTGAGGATAGGAATTTTCACATGGTATCAGAGCATTCATTTTGAAACAGGAAGAGAAGATCCAACGCTGAGTAGAGAGGCCAATAGTTGCATTTGACAGCAATTTGAATCCCCTTGAAGGGATTGCGCACTCCTGTGCTGAGAAAGCAGAGATTCCGAGGAAATCTCTCTTTCAGAGAGGTACAATTTCCGATTCGTGAGTTTGCAGAGGCAGAGGGAGTGACGCAGAGCCTCAGCGTAATGCTTGAAGGATGTAGTTTCTGCCAGGGGAGAAATCCGTCGGAAAAGAGCGAAGACACATAGAAGCGGAATTTCTCCTTAGAGGACTTTTCTTGCTAAAAGTCTGAATTCTTCACTTGTGGACAACTGATCAGTGTTGGGAAATGACTAGAGGAGTCAATTCGACAGTTTGGGTGAGATGGCATCACATGGACTCGAAGATCAGGACAGGTTGGAAGGAGCTTCCAACTATGTCATATGGAAGACTAGAATCTTAGTTGTTCTAGAGGTGTACGATCTCGAAGCTTACGTCAAGATTGTTGGGCCTATTCCCGTGGAAAATAATCAGAAAAAGAAGTACAAG
This sequence comes from Pinus tabuliformis, assembly GCA_031772625.1. Taxonomy (NCBI): domain Eukaryota; kingdom Viridiplantae; phylum Streptophyta; class Pinopsida; order Pinales; family Pinaceae; genus Pinus; species Pinus tabuliformis. Next base: position 1,460,544,042 of record CM062804.1, read on the forward strand.
GCCGAGCAGGGGAAGGAGAAGAGGTTCATACTTGATGGATTTCGAGATCATGTGGTCTCACACTTGCAGGGCAAAGATACAGCCCAAGAAATGTGGGAAGCTTTGTCTTCACTGTATGAAGGTTCTTACGAACAGCGGAAGATGTACTTAGAACAAAAGTTGCAGCGAACATTGATGCAAAAGGGGGAAGGGGTTAACTTTTATCTTCAACGTCTTCAGGACACCAAAGACCAACTAGTTGCAGTGGGGTCTACTCCTCAATCTACCGCGATGGTAAGGACAACCTTGAATGGAGTCTCGAATGAATGGCAAGTCTTCGTCCAAAGTATATTGGGCAGGGAAATACTACCTTCATGGGAGGAGATGTGGGCAACTCTTCAATAGGAAGAATTAAGGAGGGACTTAGTTAAGGCCAACCTCAATGGCAGTAGTGGGAGTGGCACAAAGACATAGGAGTAGGAGGAGAATGCAGCTCTAGCATCAAAGGGACAACAGAAGCAAAAGCAGAAGGAGGACATTTCGAAGGTGAAATGTTTTAAATCTGGCAAGATGGGCCACTTTGCATCCCAATGTCCTTTGAAGCAAAAGAATAAAGATGAGAAACATGATCCTAAGGCTGCTCTAGCAAAAATTGACAAAGATGAGTTTTCCATGAATGCCCATGCATCCCTAGGGGGGAAATGGAGCAATATTGAACTGTAGTCGAGAGGAGTACAAGTGCGCAGAATCCTTGAGGAGTCCACCTCTTGGATCAATTCCTTGCTATGGGAGCATGAGATTCAATAGTAGCGAGATGGACTTAGTGTCAGATGATGTAGTGGGTTGATTGGAGAGATAGATGCAGTAGCCTGAGATCAGAGAATGATCAGCACAGATCAAGGTTGGCAGCAGTGCAAAAGTTAGCAGCAACGCAGAAGATTCAAAGGGTCGAAGACTAGTAGCAGTCAGATTCCAATATTTACATGGTATTATGCTGAACACAGTTAGTTCAAAAATTATGGATGCTTTTTTCGTTGCTGAGCAGCAACAATTGGAAAATGACAAAGTGTAGAGCTAGTTGTGGCAGTGTTAGCAGCAAATGCAGATGGAGTTGTAGTACAGATGCAACAGTGGAAGTGGCAGTGTCATGGGCAGCAATATAGTAGCAGCAGCAACACAGTGTTGGTGGCAGCAACAGTGCGGAAATGAGATGCTTCAGAGACAGAGCAGCATGTAGTTGGACATTGTTGCTAGAGCACTTTCCTCGCTAAGAGGGAGTGTTAGTTTTTGGTAGCATCAAATGTGATCTAGCCATGAAAATTGGTAGAGAGGCTAAGGCACATGAGTTCTAAAGAACACAGAAATTGTTTGGTGAAATTCCACCTGGATTGTATTTTATTAAAATAATTAATATTTTTAATGGGGTTCCTAAGTCTAAACTTAGGAAAATTAAAGTATTAATGTGTATTAATCAAAATATGGGTGAGAATGTTCTAGAAAACGAATCAAGTCAAGTTTTAATCTTAGTCGTTGATTAGAGACTTAATCTCAGTCGTTGAAGTCTCAACGAGAAACGTAAAAGGAGGCTTGGGGTTCATTTAGAAAGACACACAAAGAGAACGAATTGATCTGGAGTTCGATTTTTGGGGTTAGAAAGTTGTTGAGAATTCGAACTGAGTGATCATTCTATAGCAGAGGGGCAGGGATAGTTCGGGAATACTGGGCAGAGAGGCGGAGAGCCACTAGTGTAGGCAACGCAGTAGCTAGAAGAACTTACGTTGGGCCAATTTGGGCCCATGCAAGCCTGACGCAGAGCCAGAAGGGCCAGCGCAGAAGTGAAGCTACCCTCACGCAAAAAGCCGGAAACTACTGAGGTATTGTTGGAACAGCCGAGAAGGTTAAAGCAGAAGGCAAAAGAGATAGCACAAGGCTGACGTAGAGCTTGTAAGGCTAACGCAGGGCCAATGCAGAGATAGTTGGGGTTAGCCAGTTCTGTTGCCAGATCAGACGGAATCTATCGGGTGAAGTGAGGTAATCTCACTCAGTTTTCCGCCATTATATTTTCTCTGTCACTAGATTGTCAGGAAGGCATCCAACATTGTATTCAGAATTACTGCTTAATAATAGAAAACCCTCAAAGCTGTTGCACTGGTTTTCCCGCATTGGGTTTTTCCAGGGACTATTGTGTCCTATGTATCTTGTTCTTTGCTCACTTTTTTGTTTCATGAAATCAAATTTAAAGTAGTGTAGGCTGCAGAAGTAATTTACTTCAGTATTAATCAGAAAATAACTTGATATTGTATATTAAAATCAAGTAGGTGAATTAAATTCAGTTTTGCTGCAGTAGGGGTTCCTTGAAGATAGGAATTTCTACATGAAGTCAGAGCAAGGTTTCTAGATCCGGTGAGTGCATTTGCAAAGAGGAAAGAGAGCCACAGAGAGGTTGATGTTGGGGCAATGCAATTGCCTCTAGAAGCAAAGTCGATTTGCTGGGAGAGATTGAAGTTTTCAGTTCTAGAGGTCAGTAAGGAGTCCTAGAGTGCCATATAAGCATATTTTTGGTCAGCAAAAGGCAGAACAACTTCAGCTGAGTCTAGTCTAAGGCTAGACGTTCAGCCAACTACGCAGAGCAGCGCAGAGGCTCAAAGAGCTGAAATTCTGAAGGAAAGTTGTGCCAAGAGATTGCCTATGGGGTGAGGAAAATTCCTCTCCAGATTTTTGCTAGTATTTCTCTATAGGATTCCCAATTATGGCATCTAGTTGTACTCAGATTATTTCACTGTTGCATAATAATAAAACCCTTAGTTGCTGCAAAGGTTTTCCCAAGTTGGGTTTTTCCGGGGACTTTTGTCTAAAAATAACTATGTTATTGTTATGTGTGTGTTAGCATATCTTCTAGCATTTATCCTTCTGTAGTTTTATGTGTAGATTGCAATGTGGTTTATTCAGTATTTGTTCTAGCAAACAACAAATAAATTGTTAAATAGAATTAATAATTAGGAGAATAATTTCCAGTTGTTGCAATAGGATTTTGGTTTAGGAATTTTCACATTTCCAAGTGGCAAGGATGAATTCTGTTGTCGCACAGAATGTCTAAGCACTGCGACAACAGTTCAGATCGAGGGTTGTCACACTGATCCCCAATCACTCCATTTGAGTTGTCTCCCAATAGTAGACTAAGGGGGTTAGACCCTATGGAAATGGAAAAATGAAAGATTAGTTGAAAACCAACCAACCTGGGAGACACAGCTAAGAAACCAATACTTGTTTTAGATTGCGCAAGATTTTAAGGATTCAAAATGTTTTGAAGAAAGTGATACTAGTGACTTGTGAAGTCAACTATCTTGCGAAGAAAATAAAGCTCAAGTAAAGGATGGGAAACTGTTGCTCAAAAGACTCGACTATCTCATATGCAAATGCGAAATTCAAAACTATGTGAAATACAGGGACTTGATTAATTTTAGTTACATGAGGGGCTAAAATTATTTCTGAAATATGTCTTAAATGTTACTTAACTTAAGGCTCACAAAGGTGGTGATCTAAATGTGAAAGCAGGGACTTATACCAACACTGCAAAATGTAAAATCTACACAAATAGTTACTAAAATACACAAAGAACTGAAACGTGAAACACTGGAAATAAAACACTTTTAAATTCAAAAATTCATTTATATGAAATGCTCAATCAAAATCATTAGATACATAAGTAAAACTATATTAGTCCTACTTGCATAAGCATGTAAAAAACAAATGAACTTCAGAAATTAAACTAAATATTTAAACTCATATCACATTAATGAAATATTAGTCTAGTAATCTGCTCTTACATCAAATGTTAAAACCAACAATATATTCTAAAACGGCAATCCTATAACCATGCAATATTCAGAAATTTCTATGTATAATAGAAGAAATTTTTAAATGACAAACTAATAACTAAAATTCAAAAAAAATTGAGTTTAATTCCCTATGATCTATTGATGTATTTGATCTAAAAAAACTTAGAAATAAACTATTGAACAACAGTAAAACAATTTTCAAAAATTTGTTTGCAAAAGTTACTGAAGCTAACTTCTATTTCTGCAATTATACAACAGTGAAAATGTAAATTAAATCTGTTGCTAAATTCAGAAAATTTCTGAGTTTAATTCTTTCTCTGATCTATTGGTATATTTGATCTAAAAACTCAAAAAAATTACTGAGAAAAAAAATAAAATAAATAAATAAATAAAAGAAAAAATAAATAAATAAAGTGAAATAATATTCAAAAAATAGCATGCAAAAGTTTCTGAAAGTAATTATATTTCTGAAATGTAATGCAGTAAAATATGCAAACTAATTTGCTGCTAAATTTCAGATAACTGAAATTTTATGCCAATATTAATCTTGTTTTCAATTAGATCAATTGAAAAGGTAAGGGTTTAGAGGATGTGCACCAGCCAGCCCTTAGGGGCTTGAAAACACCTAAAGATATGCTGCCCTAATCACTGAAAATCCTCAACTCAAAATTCTTTTGTGAAAAACTTTGTTAAAATTTTTTGGGAAATTTTTAGGGAAAAATTTAGGAAAAATTAGTGAGAGAATTTTGGTGAAAGAGGGAACGCCGTAACGCTGAAAGGAAGACCGAGAAAGAGGCTGGAGATGACTAGCACAGGGCCTCAAGGCCCTAAAAAAATTTGCCCATGATCCTTCTGAAATTTCTCCTCAACCTGCAAACAAAATGGAGATGCCCTCTAGGGCTTAGATCTTTCTCTGGAATCCACAAAAATCACTTGCAATTTTTAAAAATTTTCTTGCATAAATAAAAGACAAAAAACTCCAAAGCATGTATATACAAAAATATGAAATACCCAGAACCCCAATGAATTAGAAATTTTCTATTTACAAATCTACAATAATATTCTACAGATCTAGCAGATTTGCAGATCAAAGCCCTCTATTAGCCAGATTTAAACAAATTTTGCACAATATTTAGAAATAAATTTGAAATTTTAAAGAGGCACAAGCCCAAGAAAAACCCTGTAAGTAAGATATTCTATAAAATAACTTTAGAAATTAAAAAGATAGTGGGCTCTTTTAGATTCTGCAAACTAAGAGTCAGTTGGTCTAGTTGAGGACTTCCCCAAATGCCCAAATCTTGAATGATAACTTCTGCACACTTAGATCTGATTGTTAGATTAATAGAGATTTAAAAATGATCATAAAATCATCAAGAAATAGAGATACCTGCTACTTCTATCAAATCAAAATGATATTCTAAAAACCCAGAAATTTGTGCAAGATACCTGTACACAGATCAATCTTCAAAGGCTATTAACCAGCAAATGCAAATAAAAGCAGCAAAGTATTAAGAACAATATTACCACATAAATCTAAAAAAGGAACACCATGATCTGAAACTCCAAAGTCTTTGCGTTTTATTAACCAGAAAATTTTACAAGGGCTTTCTTAGAGCAAGTACACGATTCATAAATCGAATCCAAATAATGGAAATAAGCCTCTCATTTATAGAAAGAGTCTCCCATGGCTAGTTCGCTTGATCCCCGTTAAAGCAATCTCAATCGTTAATGAAAATCAAATGATCTTTTAATCATCACCGTTGAAATAAAGTTACTTTTTGAGGAAATTCGAATTTTACTTTTAATTTCCTTTTAATTAACTCAAGAATGATTATTTTGAGTTAATTGCCGCAAATGTTGACTTTGACTTAACTACTATGGCCCAAGGGTTCAAAATATCTTGAAATTTTCAGTATTCCATTGGCCGGGGACCTCCAAAAATTAAAAACTTTAAACCCACGAATTTTAAATGTTGGAAAATTTAATTTTTCCTAGGACCTAAATTAATTAAATTTCTAGCTTTAGCATTTTAATTTATTTTAGCCAGAAATTTTAATTAATTGATTCATCAGGGGATTATTAATATTTCCAACCCTCTAATATTTAGCCATGGTGTCTAACTATGAGGAGCCATGCACTAAATATTTTTTTACATAAAATATTACATTTCTAACCCATGAAGGGTGAACGCCTGTTCGTTATAAACCCTCAATAATTACATTTTTAACCCATGAAGGGTGAACATCTGTTCGTTATAAACCCTCAATAATTACCCATTTTTGCGACACAAAATATGATCTAGTAGACTAAGTGACTTGTAATAAAATAATCTAACCAAATAGTTAGAATTATTCCCAAATCACTTTTACAGAGACTCGATAAATAACACTAGAACTCATTTTAAATCCTGACAACAAAATCCACTCTAGCTTTGGGGTGAGTCTGGAGGGAAAAGCTCTACCGATTATCCGTGTTTAGAAACACACATGAATCGGTGAGACTAAAAACCTCCTAGGATAAAAATCATCTTCAGAAAAATAAATTTACCTAGGTTTTTACATACATTTGTCTTACTAGGATCATTTACATTACAAAATGCAAAATGGGTTTACAAAACTCTAGTGTACATATAGATGATAATGATGAATTTGTGGATCATCTGAGTGCTCGGACATGATGGAAATCCATGCGCAAAAAGATGTATAGCTATGTTGTAGTTGACATGGAGTGGTCAACAAGTTCCAAGTGTGCAATGTGTGTCTCTCCAACGGGGAATGTGTATCAATCAAGGAGACAATGCGTATGGGAAGAGGGAGTGAGTTGGGAAGAAGAGGGAGTGAACTCCCAGTCACTCAAGTCAACTTCCCCATACATTCACTTAACATTGTTTTTGGTGCAGCTTGCTCCCGAACCTGTATTTGATGATATCCTGATCATAGGTCAATCTTTGAAAAGTATACTGCTCCATATAATTCATCTAGTAATTCATTGATCCTGGGAATAGGGTACCTACTTTTGATGGTCTTTTTGTTTAGTTCTTGGTAGTCAATACACATCCTCCACATGCCGTCCTTTTTCACCAAAACCACCGACGAGGCGAATGGACTTGAGCTGGGTTTGATGTGACCAATCGCGAGCAATTATTGTATTGCATTTTCTACCTCGTCCTAAAAATTCTTTCGGTACTGAAATGGTGCAGTGATTACAAGTTTGGCCCCTTCTTCCAACTCTATAGTATGTTCAAATCCTCTTTTAGGAGGTCATCCTTGGGGAATATCATCAAATACCTGGCCATGCTTGTCTTGCACTTGTTGAATGTTTGCTTTGTATTGCGGCCTTCTATTATTAGGCATCTTCCGACTTGTAATCATGCATTCTGTAGCATATGCTACATCTCCATGCCTAAATATGGCCTCAATTCTTCTGACGGAAGGACTACCATTAGACATGCCTCTCAATACTACTTTACTACCATTGCATACTTCAAAATCCATCTCCATTGCTTGGTGGTCCATGGTAAACTTTCCCAACGAGTATAACCATTGAACTCCCAACACTACATTGATATTTGCAAGACCTATTACATAAAAATTATTAGCGAAAGTATAATTACCAGGCATTATGCTCAAAACTGGAATTACTCATGTACAATCCAAGTTGTACCCATCCGCCACAATCACATTGAGACCCTCAAATTCATCTATGTGAAGGCATATTTTTGCTACCAATGTTGCATCGATAAAATTGTGCGTAGCTCTGCCATCAACCAAAGTTGTAATGTGTTGTCCCTTGATAACTCCCCTAATCCTGAAAGTGTAGCACCCAGGGGTACCTGAAAGAGAAGCAATCTTAACTTCAGTCGAGTTTTCTTCTCCTCGAAGAGATTTTCATCCTCTTTAGCTTCCTCCTATGGTTGTTCTTCCTTTGGACTGCTAGGCTCAGCATTTGGGGTGGGTTCTTCTTCTTCATCATCATTGTCAGAGACTACTTTAATGTAGTGGATCTTTTCTTTGCCTAAACAATGACACCCTGGATCCCATGGTTCCTTGCAAGTGAAACAAAGCTTCTTCCACCTTAGTTTGCTTCAAGTTTCATCATCCAATCTATCCCTTTCAGGCCAATCACATTGAAAGGGTTTCTTCTCCTTATCTTTCTGAGGGATGAAAGGCATGGATAGGGCCTTAGATTTGCTCAATGCATTCCCCATATCACGAGTCTTCTTGATGGCATCTTGTAGAGTTGGAAGATCGAATGCCTTAACCCAACCTTGAAGGCGTTTTGATAGTCCTTTTGTGAAGAGTACGACTAGTCTTTCTTTAGATATATCCATCACCATGGCGATGGTTCTTTCGAATTTTGTGATGTACTCTTTCGGTGATCTTGTCTGTTTGAGTTGTGCCAATTCTTTGAAGTGTATTTTTGGGTTCTTTCAATCAAAATCTATCTATCAATCTTTGTGTAAAGTCTACATAAGAAGTGATGTTTGCAGGCCCCAACGTAACCAGTCCATGATACCAGCATTCATGTGCTTCCCCTTCCAAATGTAGTGTGGAAAATTGGATAGCATCTACTTCTAGCATAGGATTGAGTTGTGTCAAAAATTCTATTACATTTAATCGGTTATTATTCTCCCATCTTTAAATAGATTGTTTGTCCCAAAAAATTATTTACTGCAAAACGAATAAAACAAAATTGCAAATTTCACCAATTAAATAAACTACGAAAACTCTGATAGAAAACCAATCACAAAATAGACACAATATTTTTTGGCTCAAATGTGTTGGAAATACTGAGAGGGAAGTGAATCAGTATTTCTTTCCAATTAGTTAATTTTAATCTTCAAATCAACATCACACTACATAAACAGTAAATAACACCATTCAACAATGCACAATAATGAAGACAGTAGACACGAGATTTTTAGGTGGAGACCCTTCCGAGAGAAAAACCACTGAACAATTTTTAATATAGGTCTTTTCAATATTACATCAAAGGGAAGCTCCAACTTACAAATTTATTAGCGCCAATTGAAGGAGGCTCCAACACCCTGGGTTACAGGTTCTCAACTTGAAGGACACTCCAACGCCCTTGTTTGCAGGCTCCAACCTGAAGGATGCTCCCAGAGTCTTAATATATGTCTTGGATTGCATCACTTGGAAACTTCAATAGACATGAAACTTTGGAAGGATGGCAGGAAACCCTAAAATCCCCATACTTGTTGAATATTTTAAGGATGAAGATTAGTCAATTTGCTCTGGAGACCTTGATTAATTGATGCTCCTCATGCTGATTCTAATGGTAGGCGGCACACCACAAGGTTCCTCGCAGTTTGGGAGATATGATTGGTTAAAGATTGAAACCCCTTATGGTCAAAATCCCCAAGATGAGATGATGTGGCAACTCCTCATTCGTTAAGAAATGTGCTCAAATAATGAGGCCAAGGAGGACTTTTAAACAAAGAATTTAATTAAATATTTGGAGTCAATTTTCGTATGTTTTAAGGGCATAAAATTAATTAATTTTTGGGAATAAGTTGGCTCCATTAGAAGCCCATTCTCCACTACTATAAATTAAGGCTCAATTTTCCCTAAAATCACAACTCAATGTCCTATCTTTCATGAAGCTCTGTGACCTTTGAGTAGTTAGGCCAAGCAAGCAAAAGCATGTCAAATTCAGAGTACTTGAGTTTTTATTTTTATTTTTGATTTAAGGGCTTTTGCTGGGCAGAATGTGGAACTCAGACTTCTGATCTTGAGACAAATTACTGTGATGTCTTCTGAGGCCTCTCGGTCCTTTTTCTGAAACTGATCTGCATGTTCCTGAGGCATTTTCGTGGAGGTTCTGTGCACTGATTCAACCCTTCCTTCTGGCAAGAATTCAGCCTTTTGTAAGCCTAGATTTCAGTCCATTTCAGGACTACTATGTGGCATGAATAAAGCATAAAAGTTCTGTTCTGTGGCACTGTGTTTCAGGCCTGAGGGTTTTGATGCAATGTGATTGGACAAATTCCATGCCCTCTGCATTTTGGTGTATGGCCTGAATGCGAGAATTCCAAATGAATATACATACGAGTCATCTAAGCATTGATGAGATGAGTCCTTGTGTTTTGGCAGCAAAGAATGTGAAGTCTGATTCAATGTTAACCATGAAGCGTATTACTACAGGAGCAATTTTACAAGTGAATTTTTGGTTGACAGAACTGATGATACACAATGTTGTGCGTATGGGTGCATTTTCCTGAGCCTAAGCGATGATTGTCGATCAATTTATTGGTGCATGCCTCCAAATAGTGATTGCTGTAGCAGAAATGATGATTGATCTGGTATGTTGGCAACCTGTAGTGCTATGTCATGCAAAGATGGCAGAGTTTGTGCACATGGAGTGAGGCCCATTCACCTGTGCGCAAATCAAATGCGATGGAGATCTATAGTCAAATGATCTGCATCCCTGTGCAATGAGATCGAATTCCCTTGGTCGCTGGAGTATGTATGTTTTGAGCGATAAACAAAACTCATTGTTCGATGGAAGATCCATATCTTTGATGCAAAACTCCCCGTGGTCACTTGATGATCCACATTGTTGAGCAACTAGCCAAATATCCTCATCATTGAGAATGGAAAAATGTGGGCGAGATGAATTTTTCCTAGCCACCAATAAAGGCAAGGCTATATCCTGAGGAAATGACATTGCCAACAACACAAGAGAAAGCAAGCTACAGAAATCAAAATTTTCCATCAGTACGAGAAGAAGCCTAATGCATCAGTGCTAGGTAAAGCAAAACCTTGAGTAAGAAAGGTAGTCCTTGATCCAGAAAAATTTATCGCTTGGCCAAGATTTCTCACATTAGAAGATTATTTGGATATGTTACATAATATCACCATAAGATTCCTGAACGTTGTAGTCCTGTCGGGCAGTAGAATGAAGGTGATATTGCTTCAGATAGAGTTTAGCATGATAGGTTGATTGTATATGGAACTGCCAGATTTGTGCCTCCATGTAAATGTCTGCGTTTGAACTGGAGTGTAATGCACACAAATGCAAAGCGATTAATAATGGTATATCCATTTAGTTGAGTCAATAGCCAGGAGCTCATACGAGGACACGGGTTCGATCTTCTACCTGACAGGTCTCACTATATTTTTATTTATTTTTATTGCCAATCTATCGCATTGTTAACAGACCGTTGAGAGCGCTTTTGTAGCATCATAGCTTGAAAAGACTCAATTTCTAGAAGGGCGCCCGTAAAGAGATATTTTGTCAAATATATATATATTACTATGGTTATTTTTAATTTATGGAATCATTATTCACCCAAATTGAGATTTGGAAGAAACTGAGCAATCAGGGTTCAGTGATGGATGCTGCAATCTAATGCTACTATATCATAGTTTATGAGCCTAGATATGATAATGATGGTTGTATACAACTGTTGAGGCTTGGTCAGTTATGTATGATGTTTTTGAGCAGAGATGTTGAGACAAATTTTTTGGTGGAGTTATTTATGCAGGGTCTCCCAGTGAGAGTATGTTGCTGAGCTAGGGTTTGATATATGTGATGAGCAGAGGTCTTGTTATTAGACAAGTTGATGTACAGATTGAACAAAAGCAGAGTTGATCAAGCAAAGATTATATTGCAGTATTAATTTTGAGAATAGGTGGATCCAATCCGAAAATGTTAATTTTAAGCAACAATGGTATGTTCTATGCTTTAGAGCAATTTTACTTCAATTTCTTTATTAGCCCAATATCAATATCCAGTTTAGCAATCACATTAACATGATAGTAAAATGCAGATAGAACATAAACATAAACAATAGAAGACAAGCTAAGACAAGAGAACACAAGATGTGACACCAGCCAGAGACAAACCCCAATGTGGGGAAACGCTTGATCAATTCTTTTTATATTCTTCAATAGTTTAGCAGAGAGAGAGAGAGAGTACAATTTACAAATCTGATAATTTATGACAGCAGCAAAAGAGCCCTAACCAGAAAAGTCAATGTTGGTCAACAGGGCAGAATTCTTCCTCAATTCAGCTTGGTCAAACCCAGTCAACTTCGGCCTCCAACAGCAAGTCTAATCAGCCCAAAATAGTCTGAAAAAGTCTAGTCAAAACTGGTCAACAAAAGTCAACCCTGCAGCCAGCCCTAGTATAGTCAACGTTGGTCAAAACAGAGGTCAGATTGCCTCGGTTTTTGTGCCCAGATCTGCGGCCTGCTAGGACAGAAATTCCTCACCCAAATCTGCAGTCAAGGAAGGTCAACGCTGGTCAACGCAGCCCAAGAAAACAACCTCTGAAATTTGGTCAAACTGGTCAATGCCTAAAACAGAAAATCGTCCTCCTTTCCTTCGCACATGTGAGAGAGAAAGCTGCCCAGAAAATGTGTACCCAATCAGATGAGGAGAGAGAGATGTGAGTGAATGAGTGATGTCCAAATGAGGCTCAGGCATCATGAATTTATAGCAAACGTTGATGATGAAAGGACGTGATTGTTGGGCTTCTGAGCCCACATAAGTCTATTGGCCGACCTTGACAATTTGTGCATAATCAAAATAAATTCATAACTTCATTTGTACCTTTCGGAATCAGATGATCTTTAGATCAATCCTACACCTCTCGAAGAGAGGAATCCAAGAAAAATATCAGCAGTCATAAATAAGATGATCCATGTGGAGTTTGGCCCTAGTTGCCAATTTTAACACTCCCTCTCAACTAGAGAGAATGCTAATCCATTTGCCAATCTATACTATCTCTGTCATTAATGCACTGCTCAACACTGCTCTGCTCTGCTGAACTATGAAGAAGAAGAAGTGATCAAGAATGTATCATACCATTCTCTACTGACGCGAAGTCAGTCCCAAATAAAAGAGTGTCTCATACCACTCTTACTTACTCGAAGTCAGTTCTAGTCAAAAGAGAGTATCTCATACCACTCTTATTGACCCGAAGTCAGTTCCAATTGATCCCAGATCAATATCGATCATCCTAGCATAGGGAGTACAATAGTACATGATGCAACCATTGGTAGTACTATGGTCCCTATCCTCATTTCCCTACTCATTGGCCAGATGAGAGGTACTTCCCATGAGTCCCAGACTGCATGGGTAGAATGTCTCAGCAAGAGAAGGATGAACCACTCATCCTGCCTACATGTCGCCACGGGGTATCACAAGGGAAGGTTGAACCACTCACCCTGTACACAGTAAATCACCAGGGGAAGGCTAAACCACTCACCCTGTGGTTGCTCATTGCTCCAATAAGACCCTAAGCCCCCCGAAGCTCCCAGAGCTCAATGTCCATATCATACAAGACCCTCATAAGAGGGTCTTTCTACTACTCCAAGTCGTTCGGAAGGCTAGGAACTTGACCTTCCCCAGGGGCTTTGTCAGAATATCGGCGACCTGCTCATCAGTCCCAATGTGATGGAGCCTTATTGCTCCTCGTTGTACCATATCCCGGATAAAGTGGTACCTGATATCTATATGCTTGGAGCAATCATGAAACACGGGATTCTCTGATAATCAGATCCCACTCTGGTTGTTGCAGAGGATCACGGTGGTATCCAACACATGTCCAAACAGCTCACTGAAGAGCTTCCTCAACCAGATAACTTCACAGGAGGCCATACTAGCAGCTATGTATTCGGCCTCAGTGGTGCTCAAGGCAACTGATTTCTGCTTCCTACTCATCCAGGATATCGAAGCAGAACCCAAAGAAAAACAACATCCATAATTGCTCTTGCGATCCACCACACTACCAACCCAATCAGCATCAGAATAACCATGCAGCGTCACATCTCCGGCAGTGTATCTCAATTCACGAGTGATTGTGCCCCGAAGATATCTCAAAATATTCTTGGCACCAATCCAATGTATATGATGTATTGGCTCAATGTGTTAACTGTAAAACATATGTCCGGATGGGAATTCAACAAAAACATCAATGATCCTATGAGTTGACGATGCTCATAAGCATTTCCTAGTTCAGGTCCGGCAGCACTACCACATAACTTCTTAAAGTTAAGTTCCATCGGAGTAGTCACAGGCTTGCAGTCTACCATCCCAAATATTTCCAATATCTTCACAACATATTTTCCTTGAGATAGGAAAATTTCACTTGCCTTTTTCCAGACCTCCAACCCTAGGAAGTAGTGCATTGGTCCTAGGTCCTTTAGCGCAAATTCAAAAGCCAACTCCCTCTTACATTTGTGAATAAGAGGGTTTGCACCTGCCAGAAAGAGGTCATCCACATAAAGTACTAAAATGAGAGGTTAATCATTTTCAACCTTAAAGTAAAGGTTCAGATCGACTTCACTTCTAGTGAATGTGAAAATTACTTAATCTAACACATCAGAAACCCCTACTGCAATTTCTGGTTTGCTATCTCCTACTTGTTCTTTACATTAACAAGTTATTTAATTGCATAAACATCGAAGTAAACATAAATGCAGCCTTCACAGATATACAAATCATGCACTGAAATAAACTGAGGCAGTCACACAAGGGACACCATTATTTTTGGACAATCGTCCCCGAAAAAACCCAATGCAAGAAAATCAATGCAGCTTATAGAGGGGTTTATTATCAAGCAGATTTACGAATACAACTAGGGTGCCAAAAATGGCTCACCCTTCAGAGAATATCCTTGGCAGTAGTACCTCTCTCCGTACACAAATATTTTGGCAAATTAGCAATCGGATGATCAACCCCACAATGACTCTGACTGTTCCTTGTACTAGACAGCGAAAGTTGCTCCAAGCACTGCTCTAGAACTGTGCCACCCTCTCCGACTCAGGATCTGCTGATCAGCTCCCAGTGTGACCCACAAAATCTTCCAGCGCTGCCTCTTTCGCCACTTCATTGCCTCTCTGCTATGTATTCTTCAGCCTTGGATCGAAATCCCTTGTTGAACTTCCCCTCACTGCAACTGATCTCTAACTCGATTTCCTCAGCAAACCTTGCCCTAGAAAATCGAATTCTTGATCTCTCTTGGTGTACCTCCAACTGACCCTCAAGCCTCCTCTTATACTTTTCCTGTTGACAAATCAACGACAGAGATTAAGTCCCTAATCAATGGCTAAGATTAGAACTGGCTTGATTCTTGTCACGTAGAACTTTCTCACCCATTTTATATTAATACACATTAATGTTTTTATTTTCCTAAGTTTAGACTTAGGAACACATTAAAAATATTAATTATTTTAATATCTCTTCATCCGAATGGAATTTCTCCAAATGATTTCTGGGTCTTGGAGATCTCATGTGCCTTAGCCTCTCCACCAATTTTCATGGCTAGAGCACATCCAATGCTATGTAAAATCAACACTCTCTCGTAGTGAGGAATGTGCTCTAGCAATGCTTCACCACAAAAGCATCACATTGATCTTCCGCATCGGTCCTCTATTGATGCTTGGCCTGCTGCCTTACATCCATTGTACTACTACTTCCTGTACTACTGCCCATGACACTGCCACTGCCACTGCTACATTTGTACTGCAACTCCCTCTCAACATGCTGCCGACAGCACTGCCACTACTAACTGTTGCACTGCAACTCAGTTACTGAGAAGTAAGTAATTGACTTCACCTGAACACTGACATCCTGGTCAGTCTGGAAGCCTCATGATGTTGAAGCCACCTCTATTGCTATCTTGTGCTCCCTCTTCTGCCTCTGTGCTGATGCAACCTCTTATGTGCCTCTCGCACTATTGCAACCTCCACTGCACTGCGACAGACTTCTACACTCTACAACTACCTTGTCACTCCATCACACCTTGCTCCACCTGACACTTTTATCATGCTACTATTGTTAAGGGCTCCCGTAGCCGGAAGTGATCCAAGAGTTTGGGCACCTCAAGAATCCTGACCCTCTTCTGTAGTCCTCTCGACTACAACTCTATGTCTCCCCACCTCCTCTCTAGAAGCGCATGAGCACTCATGGCACAATCATCATCAGTCTCGACATCCTTCTCTGCCTCTGTTGGAGCAGCCTTTGAGTCGGAAGCTTCTCCCTTGCCTTTCTTCCTGGGCACTGAGAGGCATAATGTCCCAACTCCCCACAGTTGAAGCACTTGACCTTGGAGATATCTTTCTTCTTCCTCTTCTGAACCCCCTGTTGTCTCGCAGATGCTAGAGCTGCATCCTCCTCTTTCTTGATTCGAACTCCCTTACTACTACTCCCCATCTTGGTCAATCTCCTAAACTCTTCTTGTCGAAGAGTTGCCCACATCTCCTCCCACTTGGGGAGAGTCACTCTACCCAAAATGCTTTGGACCAGTGTTACTTGGGAGCGGGAGCGAGAACGGGTGCCGGAGCGACATTTTCAGAAGCTTCCGGTTTGGGAGCGAATCCCAGAGCGTTTTTTATATAATATATATATTTTTTATATTTTGATATGTATATGTCAACAAAAACATGTAGAATAATGAATTAGATATTAAAAAAAATAAAAATAAAAAAAACATAGATTGAACCATATAACAACAATCATCTAGAAGTTATAATCTTCATCAACTATGTCCACAATTTAGTAACATACAGCATATTGAGTCTCATGATTCATCAATCTTAAAGTTTCAAGCTTTCAAAATTCAATATATAACATTTATCATCATTGATCACCAAAGTTGTACTTGTAAGCTAAGTGTAACCATTACAACAAATAATATCTAACATGAAATGAAATGTTATAAAATAAAATGAAATGAAACAACTTTCAACTTTCATAAAGCATCATATTCATAATTCATTACTAATGGGTTATAATTGCTAACTTCAAACTTAAATTGTCATATATTGTTTAAAAAAATATCATAATAAATATGAAAGAGTCAATTGTTATAAAAACTACTAGAAACTAGAAAAGACAAGTAAATATATTGAATTTTGGGCCTCTTGCCACCACGAGAAATGTCTAATTTTTTAGTCTTGTTGGAAAATCAGGATCTTTGTCATTAATATCACCCTCTAAGCATTAATATCCAGAGGTATCTTTGTCATTACCTCTGTATCTGTATTGGGATCTTTGTCATTAATATCACCCTCTAAGCATTAACATAAGATAGAAAAAGCATAGCATGTCAAATCAGGATTTTGTTTGAGTGATGTGTACATTTTTAGGAGGGTCATGATAGAGGAGTTCAACAACCAATGTCACTAACATCAAGGTACATAGAGGGATTGATGCTCTTGATTAAATACGAGTTCCATACCCTAACACATGACAAAATTCAATGGAAACATTGCAATCCCCCAATCCTGAAATCCTGAAAAACTGATAAGTCTGTTGGATTTTGAATGAAATCTAAAATTCTACTTTCTCCATATGAAATCCAATAAGGTCGGAACCACTTTCAAACATCCTGAGTCATTTCATGGTAATGTTAAAAATTTAAATAAAAGGATGAAAATGAAGATTAAGGAGAATGTCACTTTTACTTTAAGAATTTAACATTACCATGAATAGCATATCAATACTAAGGCTATAGGCTTGATCATTAAGCTGCCCCACTCAAAAATTATTTGTTTCTTTCAAAAAAAATTGCATTTCGAACATTACTACAAAAAAAAATTTGCAAAAAAGGCAAAACGCCCCTGAAAAGGCAGGGAGCGAATTTTTTTAAGGGAGTGCGCATTCGGGAGCGATTTTGGGAGCGCATTCCCGACCCGCTCCCGAGTCACTCCCGCCCAAAGCACAGATTGGGAGCGGGATCGGGGGGGGCGCTCCCCCGCAACACTACATTGGACAAATTTCTCCCACTCGGAGACTAAATCAGGGCAGTCCTGACCATGAACTCTAGATCCGGTGTAGACCCCACAGAAGTAAGTTGGTCTTGAATTCCTTGTAACCTAAGAAGGAAGTGATCTATCTCCTCTCCTTTCTGCATCAGATATGACCTGAGTTGATCTTCTAATAACATCTTCTGCTACACGGAAGAGCCCTGGTATAAGGTGGTCAGGGTCCGCCACATCTCCCTTGTTGTGTTCTTCTCAGCAATATGTGGTATTTCTTGATCTTTGACCCCGTCTAGGATCATGCATTTCGCCCTCGCCTGGGCCTCCTTATACTTCTCATTTGCATTAGGGTCAACTGGGATAGCTACGATTCTCAAGGCATATTCCTTGATGCGATGTTTGTCCAGAACTACCAGGATCCTGGCCTTCCAAATGACAAAATTGGAAGCCCCGTCCAATCTATCTTGATCCTTCAATCCATTCACTACCATCTCTGCTCCTCTTCTAAACTCCCTCTGAGTCTTGACTTGCCTCCTGGAAATCCTGCTACCAATTGTCAAATCACTCCTCTCCAATCCTCCTTTGCTGCTGCAACTCGGATCTGGATTTCTTAGCTAGAAATCTGTTGAGGTATTGCTTCGCTCTACCTTGGTTCAGTCTCCTTACACACTGTTTTGCAATGACAGAAACAACGTCCCACCAAATCCTCAAATCAAAATCTGCTCAGCTCCCTTATCCCCTGCAACTCTAAGAATTTGAGCCCTTCTAGCTCTGCGCAATCACAATGAGAACTAGATCAGCTCCTCCTGGCCACTGCATCAATCCTTCTTGGTTGAGAAAGATGACTTGGCATTGCGTAGACCTGATCTGTTCTTGTGAAAATTCCTGAATCTAACACATCAAAAATCCCTACTGCATTTTCTAGTTTACCATCTTCTACTTGTGTTGATTTGGGGTAGCATCGGATGTGCTCTAGCCATGAAAATTGGTGGAGAAGCTAAAGCACATGAGATCTCCAAGACCCAGAAAGGGTTTGGGAAGATTCTAACTGGTTTGGGAGTTATTGAAATAATTAATATTTTTAATGGAGTTCCTAAGTCTAAACTTAGAAAAAATAAAATATTAATGGGTATTAATATAAAATTGGGTTAGAATGGTCCAAAATTTATGGATCAAGCCAAATCTAATCTTAGTCATTGATTAGAGATTTAATCTTGGTCGTTGATGGACCAACGAGAAAAGTATAAGAGGAGGCTTGAGGATCAATTGGAGAACACGCGAAGAGAGATCAAGTATTCGATTTTCTGGCACAGGGTTTGCTGAGGAAATCGAGTGAGTGATTTGAGTTGCCGCTGAGGGGCAGTGAATACATAGCAAGAGGCAGAGTTAGTACCAAGAGGATCAGCGCAGAGCGGGGAGAGGCTGATGCAGAGCCAGGCAGTGGCAGCGAGGAGCTGTGCAGTGCGAGAGAGGGCTAGAGTGTGAGACGCAGAGGATCTAGGGTCTGACGCAGAGGGTCCAGAAGCTGACGCAGATCCCAGAGAGGCTGACGCAAGGCCTAGA
Organism: Pinus tabuliformis; assembly: GCA_031772625.1. Classification (NCBI taxonomy): domain Eukaryota; kingdom Viridiplantae; phylum Streptophyta; class Pinopsida; order Pinales; family Pinaceae; genus Pinus; species Pinus tabuliformis. The sequence continues at coordinate 1,460,563,155 of CM062804.1, forward strand.
GGCATCGCTGGGAGAATTTCGTGGGACAAACTGAGAGCTAGAGAGCTGGATAGGGTGACGCAGTCCCTATCAGAGTGACGCAAAGCAATAGAAGTTGCATTGTTGCTGTCGGATCGTTCATCCGATGATTTAGTGATCCAGGAGGATCCATCGATTCAAATTGTACAGGGGTTCAAGTGTCATTCAGTGTCGTCGTCACTTCAGTTCAGCTTCGATAGATCGACAGTGTTGGTTATGATCAGGTTGTTCAGGTATTGTTATGGTTTCATGGCGTTCAGCGGAGATGATTTAGTGCCTGGTTGTCGACTTGAGTTCATCGACAATTCCTCAACGTTTTGGTCAACGACATGTGTTTTGTCGTTTGACTTTGCAGGTTTGATGTGTCAACATCAGTCTCGTCAGTGGCATAGATTCATCATCCAAGTTGTCGTTGCAAAGATAGCAAGAGTCAACGATGTGCGTGGGTTGTCGTCGTGGCAGAGGATCGATATTGTCGTTTGTCAATGATCGGCATGGATTTGTTGTCATCCTGTGACGATTTCACAAATGTCACATTGTGACAAAATTGTACATATGGGTTTTTTAAAAATTACATATAAACCCTAATCTATGTACAAACCCTAAACCTATGCCTAAGTCTTACAAACTCAAAATCCTATGCTAAACACCATTCCCTAAGCTACATTCATGTATCAAGTCCTAATCTATTACCATAAACTAATGACCCTAACTATCATATTCAAACCAAGTTATAAATCCTAAACCTATCGCATTCAAAACCTAGTCTAAAACCCTCACTCTAACCATCGGCCATTGAATATGTGTTAAAAAACATTACAAATTAAATACACAGTCCCCTAACCGTAGAGTTAACCGCGGCGGGACCGTGTCATGTGAGCAGGCAGAGGAGTTGGCAGCGGGGGTTAGCCCTAACTGCCAGCCTAAACCATGTCAGAGGTCTCGACATGTGAACAGCGTTGAAAAGCCATCGGGGTTAGCAATAGACCGCCACCCTAACCACAGCAGAATGGTAGAGTTAACATGTGAGCAACCAGGGGTAACCGTCGGGGTTGGAGTCTGACAGTTACCGCACCGTTGCTGCAACTACTAGAGGAAAGCGTGTTCACATTAATGATTACACAGTCATTGCAAGGCTATAGGAACTGTCAACTGGAATTACCGGAAGAAACCGCGCAGGTGGCAGTCAACGACCTAGTCACATGGCAATCGACTGTTCGGCGCGCCGATTGTTAACTGCCGGTGGTTCGAGGGGAAGACCAAAGTCATTTCTGGGTTTTAAAATGTATTTTTGGCATGAAATTAATTCCATGACCATGACATTAACCCTAAGGTGGCAAATTGTCACTAGACTGAACTTTTAACCGATCCTGAAGCAAAAAAATGCGTCTACAAACCAGCCAAAGTGGTTTCAATGTATCCACAGGCCTTTAAACGGCGGATTTGTCCATTGAAAGACAGGAGAGTGGTTTTCAGCTTTTGTATGCAGATTTTGGAGGGATAGAAGCGATTTTGTTTTTAGTGTTTCGTGAGCATCCGAAGTCGAATTTGGAAACCGTAAGTGGCGTTGGAAAGCTGGTTCAGAGAGTTATCTGATGACAGAGGTCAGAATTGCCTGTGTGCAAGTTCTTTCTGCCTAATTCACTGTGTAATCGACTTCTTCTTCTCCTTCCTAATAAAAACAGTTGCCCATCTTGAAAGCGGACCCGGAGACGTAGTCCATCAGGGACGAACTCCGTAATCAATATTGTTGTCTGGTATATCTGTGTTTTCATTGTTTTCACTTTTGTTTTGCATCTTACTTATGGTTTATCAGTTGTCGTAAAGTGTTCTGCTCTAGCAGTTTTTCTCGATTTCCGCAGTTCCAGTGAACATTCAATTCTTAGATGGCTAATCACTTCTACATCATTTTTTAGTATATGGTCATATCAGATCCTTTACCCAGAATATTTGTCTCCGACTGAGAGGTACTACTGCCGATGGCATTCTCTATTGGGTGAGCCATTTTTGGCACCCAGGTTGTATTCTGAAACTGCATAATAATAAAACCCTCTAAATAGCTGCATCGGTTTTCCCGCATTGGGTTTTTCCGGGGACATTAGTCGAAAAACAACGATGTCACTTGTGTGCTTGTTTACTTTCAGTTGATGATCTGTATGTGTTGATAATGTACTTGTATTTATTTTCAATATTTACATGGTAAATAACTTGTTAAGTAATTGAACAAGTAGGAAGAAATAAATCAGATAGTACAGGAAGAATTTCTAACGGGTTAAACTTAGAAATTCCAACAACGTGTTCTTTGCATTAACAAGTTATTTAATAACATAAATATCGAAGTAAACACAAATGCAGCCTTCACAAATGTATAGATCAACAACTGAAATAAACTGAGATAACAAAGGGACACTGTTATTTTTGGACAATCCTCCCCGAAAAGACCTAATGTGGGAAAACCAGTGCAGCAGATATGAGGGTTTTATTATTATGCAATTTTCTGAATACAACTGGGGTGCCAGAAATGGCTCACCCTTCAGAGATTGTCCTCGACAGTAGTACCTCTCTTTGGAGATAGATATTCCAGCTAATCAGCGACCGGATGATTGGTCCCACAGTAATTTCAATTCTTCCTTAGCTAGACAGCGAACGCTGCTCCAAGCTATCTTCTAGAACTGTGTCACCCTCTACGGTTTTGCGTCAGCTAACCAACTTCAGTCTGCCCCACAAATATTCCTAAGCATAGTCTCTTCAGCCCAGTGTCAGCTCTGCAGCACTCTACGCTGCTTGCGTCAACCCCTTGGCCCTCTACATCCTCTGCGCTGGGCTCCTCAGCCTCTGCGTCAAGCCTTGCTGCCTCTATGTCAGCCTTCCTAGGCTCTGCGTTGTCTCTTTGGCACTTTCTCTACCTCTCTGATATGTATTCCCGACCTCCTACCGAACTGCCCCTCGCTGCAACAGATCACTAACTCGATTTCTCAACAAACCCTGCCCTAGAAAATCGAATTGATTGATCAATTTGGTGTGTCTCCAACTGACCTTCAAACCTCCTCTTATACTTTTCCTGTTAACGATTCAACGGCTGAGATTATGTCCCTAATCAACGGCTAATATAAGATCTGGCTTGATCCTCGTTATTTAGAACTTTCTCACCCATCTTATATTAATACACATTAATATTTTAATTTTACTAAGTTTATACTTAGGAACCCCATTAAAAATATTAATTATTTTAATATCTCACCATTTGGGTGGAATTTCCCCAAACAATTTCCGGGTCTTGGAGATCTCATGTGCCTTGGCCTCTCCACCAATTATCATGGCTAGAGAACATCCGATGCTGCCAAAAATCAACACTCCCTCTTAGCAAGGAATGTTCTCTAGTAATGCTTCTCCACAGAAACATCACACTGATGCTCTGCATTAGTACCTGTGCTAATACTTGGCCTGCTGCCTCACATCCCCTACACTGTTGCTTCCTGTACTATAGCCCATGACAATGCCACTTCCACTGCTACATCTATACTGCAGCTCCCTCTCAAAATGTTGCCTCATGCTGCCCATAGCACTGCCACTACTAACTGCTCCACTGCAATTCAGTTACCGAGAAGGAAGTAACTGACTTCCCCCAAATACTGACATCCCGGTCAATCTAGAAACCTCGTGATGCTGAAGCTACCTCTGCTGTTATCCTGTACTGCTACAAACACCTCTGTGCCTTTCGCATTGCTGCAACCTCTGTTGCGCTGCCATAGACTTCTAGTAGCCCTACCTTGCCGCTCCATCAGACTTTGCTCCACCCAACATTTGTCATCATGCTACTATCATTAAGGGCTCTTGTAGCCAGATGTGATCCAAGAGTTTGGGTACCTCAAGGATCCTGCCCCTAGCATGTAATCCTCCTGACTACAACTCGATGTCTCCCCACCTCTTCTCTAGAGGTGCATGAGCACTCATGGCACAATCGTCGTTAGTCTCGACATCCTTCTCCGCCTTGGCTGGAGCTGCCTTTGAATCAGAAGCTTCTCCCTTGCCTTTCTTCCTGGGGCACTGAGATGCATAATGTCCCAGCTCCCCACAGTTGAAGCACTTGACCTTGGAGATGTCCTTCTTCTTCCTCTTCCCTTGTTGTCCCGTAGATGCTAGAGCCACATCCTCCTCCTCTTTCTTGACTCGAACTCCCTTACCACTACTCCCCGCCTTGGTTAACCTCTTGATCTCTTCCTGTCGAAGAGTTTCCCACATCTTCTCCCAACTGGGAAGAGTCTCTCTTCCCAAAATGCTTTGAACAAATGTCTCCCAGTCCTCAGAGACTGCATTCAGAGTAGTCCTGACCATAAACCTTGGATCCGATGTAGACCCCACAGAAGTAAGTTGGTCCTTAATTTCTTGCAACCTAAGGAGGAAGGGATCTATCTTCTCTCCCTTCTGCATCAGATATGACCTCAGTTGATTCTCTAACAACATATTCCGCTTCACAAAAGATCCCTAGTACAAGGTGGTCAGGGTCTCCCACATTTCTCTTGTTGTGTTCTTCTCAGCAATATGTGGTATGACATGATCCTTGACCGCGTTTAGAATCATGCATTTCGCCTTTGCTTGGGCCTCCTCATACTTCTCATTAGCATCAGGGTCAACCGGGACAGCTATGGTTCTCAATCTGTCCTAATCCCTCAATTTGTTTACTGTCATCTCTGCTCCTCTTCTGGACTCCCTCTGTGTCTTGACTTCCCTCCTAGGAATTTTTCTGCCAACTGTCAAATCACTCCTCTCCAATCCTCCTTTGCTGTTGCAACTCAGATCTAGATTTCTTGGCTAAAAACCTGTCAAGGTAGTGCTTCACTCTACCTTAGTTTTGTCTCCTTAAACATTGTTCTGTACAAACAGAAACAACGTCCCACCAGCTCCTCAAATCACAATCTTCACAGCTCCCTTAGCCCCCGGCAACTGAAGAAGCTGAGCCCTTTTTGGCTCTGCGCAATCATAGTGAGAGTTGGATCAGCTCCTCTTGGCCTCAACGTCAATCCTTCCTAGTTGAGATAGATGATAGGGCACTGCGTAGGCATGATCTTCCCCCCCCCCCCCCACCTCTGCGCTGGCCTTTCTGCTCACTCAGAATGCTGACGCAGGCTCTACGTGAGCCACTGCTTCACCCTCTTAGCACTGCGTCACTCCTCTTGCCTCTTCAGCTCTGGAACAGCGCTATCTCTCGAGATAATTGCTTCTCTGCATTTTTTTGCTTACCATCTCCTACTTGTTCTTTGCATTAACAAGTTATTTAATAACATAAATATCGAAGTAAACACAAATGCAGCTTTTCTGAATACAACCAAGGTGCCAAAAATGGCTCACCCTTCAGAGATTGTCCTCGACAGTAATACCTCTCTTCGGATATAGATATTCCGGCTAATCAGCAACCGGATGATTGGTCCCACAACAACTTCGACTATTCCTTAGTTGGACAGCAAAATCTGCTCCAAGCTATCTTCTTGTTGAAATTTCCTTAAGTCTAACCGTTAGAAATTTTATCTGTATTCTTCTAGTTTATTTCTCCTACTTGTTAATTACCAAAAAGTTATTTAAACATATAAACATCGAAAAAAAACAATACAGTCTCAAGTTCTATAGATCAACAACTGAAAGAAATAGCAAACACATAAGTGACACCGTTATTTTTGGACAACTTGTCCCCTGAAAAAACCCAACTTGGGAAAACCAATGCAGAAATTTTGAGGGTTATTTATTATGCAGTATATCCTTGAGTACCACTGGGTGCCAAACTGGCTCACCCGACAGAGAAAAAATAATCGACAGTAATACCTCTCTATTCGGAAGTAGATATTCAAAAAAGATGCCCCACAAAACCCTCTCCAGCGCAACTAAAGCACTACGTCAGACCTCCTGGCCTCTGCGTCAGCCCTATGAGGCACTACGCAGCATCTACAGTCCTCTGCGTCACTCCTGCTGCCCTCTGCATGGATGACACATGCCCTTTGGCCTTTGTGCTGTCTCAGCTAGCCTCTGCGTGGCCTGCTCTGGCTTCTGCGTCTGCCTCTACGCTGGTCTCTCGACACTCTCTGCCTCTCTATCCAGTGCTCACTGCCCCTTGCTGCAAACTAATCACTGATTCGACTTTTCATAGCAAATCCCGCTCTAGAAAATCGAATCACCGATCACTTTGGTGTATTCTCCAACTAACCCTCAAGCCTCCTCTTATACTTTTCCTATTGGTCCTTCAACGGCTGAGATTACATCTCTAATCAACGACTAAGATTAGATTTGGCTTGATCCATGCCTTTTAGAACCTTCTAACTCAGTTTTATATTAATACCCATTAATATTTTATTTTTTCTAAGTTTAGACTTAAGAACTCCATTAAAAATATTAATTATTTTAATATCTCCCAAACCGTTAGAATCTGCCCAAACCATTTCTAGGTCTTGGAGATCTCATGTGCTTTAGCCTCTCCACCAATTTTCATGGCTAGAGCACATCCAATGATACCCCAAATCAACACTCCCTCTTAGCGAGGACTATGCTCTAGTAATACTCCCACTGAGCATCACTCCGATTATATGGCACCGGTACTTGTGCTGATGCTAGGCCTCCCCGCCCAACATCCTCTACACTACTGCATCTTGCACTGCTTCCCATGGTCCTGCCACTACCATTGTTGTATCTGTACGGTAGCTCCATCTGCATCTGTGTTGTTGTTGATCCTTTCTCCCAACACTGCATCTGCACTACAATGCCCTCTCATCGTGTTGCATCGTGTTACTGCACTGCAACTCAGTTACTGAGAAGTAACTAATCCACCCAATTACTGACATCCCTGTCAGGCTAGAAAAACTCCCGATGCTGAAGCTCTCTCTGCCGCTATCAAGTGCCTCCATGTTGCTGCAACAACTCCTTGCCTCTCACATCGCTACAAACCTCTGTGCCATCCTGCACTATTGCAACCTCCTTTGTGCCTCTCGCACTGCTGCAGCCTACTAGCTCTGCGCTACCTAGGACTCCTGCACTATAGCACTCTTTTCCGCTTCATCCACATTTGTTTCTACCGACATCCACCAGTCCTACTACTTCTCACTTCGGGGCTCCCGTAGCAAGGATCTGATCCAAGAGTTTGGGTACCTCAAGGATCCTGCCCCTCATCGCCTGTAGTCTTCCTAACTACAGCTCGATGTCTCCCCACCTCTTCTCTAGAGGTACATGAGCACTCATGGCACAATCGTCATCCTCCTCTACCTCCTTTTCCACCTTCGCTAGCGTTGCCTTGGAGTCAGACGCCTCTCCCTTGTTCTTCTTCCTCAGACACTGGTTCGCATAATGACCCATTTCCCCACAGTTGAAGCACTTAACCTTGGAGAGGTCCTTTTCTTCCTCTTCTCCTGCTTCCCTGCAGATGCCAGAGCTACATCCTCTTCCTCTTCCTTCTTGATCCGGACTCCTTTGCTGCTACTTCCTGTCTTGCTCAGCCATCTGATCTCTTCTTGGCAAAGAGCCGCCCACAATTCTTCCCAATCTAAAAGATTCGCCCTACCCAAAATGCTCTGGACAAATGTCTCTCACTCCTCGGAGATTGCGTTGAGAGCGGTCCTCACCGCCAACTCCTGATCTGGCTTGGCCCCTATGGAAGTCAGTTGGTCCCAGATCTCCTTCAATCTACTAAGGAAGTGATCTATCTGCTGCCCCTTCTACATCCGGTATGACCGCAGCTGATTCTCAAGTAAGATCTTCCTCTACACGGAAGTATGCTGGTATAATGTTTTCAAGGTGTCCCACATTTCCTTTGTCGTCTCCTTCTCGGCAATATGTTGGACCACATAATCCTTGACCCCATCAACGATGATGCATTTCGCCTTGGCCATTGCCTCCCCGTACTTCTCATTATCAACCAGGTCAACTGGGATAGTCATTGTTCTCAAGGCAAAGCCTTGATGTCTGTTTAGAATGGAGAGGATCCTGGCCTTCCAAACCACAAAGTTGGACGCCCCGTCCAGCCTATCCTAATCCCTCAGTCCATTCATGGACATCTCTCTGCGCTTCCTTTCGACGACTCCGAGTCTCTACTTCCCTTTAAAAGTTCTCTCTTCGACTCCCTCTGAGTCACTACTTCCCGTCTGGAAGTTCTTTGCTAGACTTCTTCTGAGTTTCGATTTCCCTCCTAGAAATCTGCCTGCCAACTATCAAGTCACACCTCTCCGATCCCCTGTGCACCTGCAACACTAATCCGGATTCCTTGGCTGGAAATCCACCTCAGTAGCGACTCCCTCTACCTTGGTTTTGCCCGTTAGGTACTATTTTGACTTGGCAACAACAACACCCCACCAACTTCACTCCTCGCAATCTGCCCACAGCTTCCTAAGCCCCAGCAACCGAAGGATTGAGCCTCTAGGCTCTGCGCAATCCTGGCACTGGTTGAAATGCTCCCCTAGCCAATTGTGGCAACTCTCCTGGTCTCTGCGTGAGCCTTTTCTACCCTCCTTAGACTCTGCGCTGGCCTCTCTCTGGTCCGGATTGTTGACGCAGTCCTTCTGCATCAACCCTTCTCCCTCGCTTTCTACTAGGAACATTTTTTGTCACTCGAGACAGTGGTTTTTGCTGCAAATGCTCTGCTTCAGCTGGTGCCTTCAGCTCTCCTGTGATCTGCAACCACGCTCTGATACCATGTTGAAATTTCTAAGTCTAACCGTTAGAAATTTTATCTGTATTCTTCTGGTTTATTTCTCTTACTCGTTAATTATCAACAAGTTATTTAAACATATAAACATCAAAATAAACACAATACAGTCTCAACCATCTACAAATCAACAACTGAAAGAAATAGCAAACACACAAGTGACACTGTTATTTTTGGACAACTTGTCCCTGGAAAAACGCAACTTGGGAAAACCAGTGCAGCGATTCTGAGGGTTATTTATTATGCAGCATATCCTTGAGTACAACTGGGTGCCAAACTGGTTCACTCGACAGTGAAAAGATAACCAGCGGTTATACCTCTCTATGTGGAAGCAAATATTCAGAAAATCGGCCCCACGAAACTTTCTCCAGCACAACTAAAGCATTGTGTCAGCTCTCTGAGGCACTGTGCAGCCTCTATGGCCGTCTACGTCACTCCCGCTGCCTTATACGTGGATGATGCAGGCCCTCTGATCTCTATTTGTCTCAGCTAGCCTCTGTGTGGCCTACTCTGGCTTTTGCATCTACTTCTCTGCCTCTGGTTGGTCTCTTGGCACTATCTTTGCCTCTCTGTCCATTTCTCACTGCCCCTTGTTGCAAACTGATCACTAATTCAACTTTTCTTAGCAAACCCCTTGTTGGTCCTTCAACAATCGAGATTACATCTCTAATCAATGGCTAAGATTAGATTTGGTTTGATCCATGCCTTTTGGAACCTTCTAACACAATTTTATATTAATACCCATTAATATTTTATTTTTCTTAAGTTTAGACTTAGGAACTCTATTAAAATATTAATTATTTTAATATCTCCCAAACCAGTTAGAATCTGCCCAAACCATTTATGGGTCTTGGAGATCTCATGCACTTTAGTCTCTCCACCAATTTTCATGGCTAGAGCACATCTGATGCTACCTCAAATCAACACATCTGAAACTGCGTCACCCTCTACAGCTCTACGTCAACTAACCAACTCTCAGTGTGTCCCACGAGAATTCCTCAACACAGTCTCTTTAGCCCTACGTCAGCTCTACAGCCCTCTGCACTGCTTACGTCAACCTCTTCAGCTTCTGCGTCAACCTCTTGGCCCTCTGCGTCCTCTGTGTTGGCCTCCTCAGCCTCTACATCAACCCTTGCTGCCTGTGCGTCAACTTCCCTAAGCTTTGCGCTGTCTCTTTGGCACTTTCTCTGCCTCTCTGATATGTATTCCCGACCACCTTCCGAATTGCCCCTTGTTGCAACAGATCACTAACTCGATTTCTCAGCAAACCCTACCCCAAAAAATTGAATTGACTGATCAATTTGGTGTGTCTCCAACTGACCTTCAAACCTCCTGTTGACGAATCAAAGGCCGATATTATGTCCCTAATCAATGGCTAAGATTAGATCTGGCTTGATCCTCGTTATTTAGAACTTTCTCGCCCATATTATATTAATACACATTAATATTTTAATTTTCCTAAGTTTATACTAAGAAACCCTATTAAAAATATTAATGATTTTAATATCTCCCCATCTGGGTGGAATTTCGCCAAACAATTTTTGGGTCTTGGAGATCTCATGTGCCTTAGCCTCTCCACCAATTTTCATGGCCAGAGCACATCCAATGCTGCCAAAAATCAACACTCCCTCTTAGCAAGGAATTTGCTCTAGTAATGCTTCACCACAGAAACATCACACTGATCCTCCGCATTGGTACCTGTGCTGATGCTTGGCCTGCTGTCTCACATCCCCTACACTACTGCTTCCTGTATTGCTGCCCATGACACTGCCACTACCATTGCTACATCTATACTGCAGCTCCCTCTCAAAATGTTGCATCATGCTACCCATAGCACAACCACTGCTAATTGTTGCACTGCAACTCAATTACCGAGAAGTAAGTAATTGACTCCCCCCAAATACTGACATCCCAGCCAGTCTGGAAGCCTCATGATGCTGAAGCTACCTCTGCTGCTATCCTGTGCTGCTACAAACCAGTGTTGCACACATCGCGATCGGGATTTAATCGGCGCCGGGAAAAAAGCGGAAAAAATCGTTAAAATCGGGAAAAAATCGGAAAAAAGCGGGAAAAAATCGTTTGGCACAAAAATATTCATTTTTTTTCATTTTTTTTCAATTTTTTTAATATCTAAACCATCTACAACATAAAATAAATACATTGACACATAAATATGATAAAAAAACTAATATATAAGATGTTTAATATCATTTCTAGCACTAAAATCACACATAACATTGAATCATGTCCTGAATAGTAAGTCCCAACTCAGCCTCAAAATATCAACAAAAAATATGATAATGTATCTCATCATGTCATAATGTCATATACAATAAAATGAAAGTCTAATCCTATTGATTTCCTCTGCCCCTCTTGCGAGAAAATGCCACAGCTTTCCCTTTCCCTCTAGATGTAGATGCTGGTGCCCGTGCAGGTGGAAATGGCAGTGGAGTCTGATGTGATCTAGACGTTGAAGAACTAGAAGTAGGAGCTATAGGAGGTAGACCACGTCCTCTACTGGTGGCAGGGGTAGCCCGGGCAGGTGGTGTCACCTGGAAACATTACAATCTCCCAATCCTGAAATCCTGAAAAACTGATAAGTCTGCTGGATTTTAAATGAAATCTAAAATTCTACTTTCTCCATATGAAATCCAATGAGGCTGGAACCACTCTCAAACATCCTGAGTCATTTCATGGTAATGTTAAAAATTTAAGTAAAAGGATGAAAATGAAGATTAAGGAGAATGTCACTTTTACTTTAAGAATTTAACATTACCATGAATAGCATATCCATACTAGGGCCTAGACTTGATCATTAAGCTACCCCACTCAAAAATTATTTGTTTCTTTCAAAAAACATTGCATGAAAAAACCCAAAAAAAGTTATAAAACTATGCTGTCCTGATCCCCCACGATTTTTTCAGTAAAAATCGGCAAAAAAAAAAGTAGGCGATTTTTTCGTATAAAAATCGCGATTTGATCGGCAAGATGAAAAAATCGCGATTTTCCGATAAAATCGCGATTTTATCGCGATTTTAACAACACTGTTAAAGACATGCTTAAAAGATATGGAATGGAAGACTGTACACCCATGAGCACACCTATGACCACAGATTGCAAACTAAGCAAAGATGATGATTCTCCTCCAATAGATGCAACTCATTACAGGTCAACAATTGGAGCTCTTCTATACTTAACTGCTGCGAGACCCGACATTATGCAAGCAGTAGGAATGGTGGGAAGATTTCAATCAACTCCTAAACAATCCCATTTTTTTGTTGTAAAAAGAATTCTCAGATACTTGAAAGGAACTCCTGATTTTGGTCTTTGGTACACTAAGAGCTCAACTCTTGCTGTGACTGCATACACTGATGCTGATTGGGCCGGAAGTGTCGATGATCGAAAAAGTACTAGTGGAAATGCATTCTTCCTGGGAGACTGTCTAGTATCTTGGCTCAGCAAAAAACATACATCCATTTCACTATCTACAACTAAATCCGAGTATATAGCTACTGCAAATTGTTGTACTCAAATATTATGGATGAAGGAAGCTCTGAAAGATGTCAACATAGGTACAAATCAACCAATCACCATCTATTGTGATAACACAAGTGCTATCAGCCTCAACAAAAATCCAGTGATGCACTCAAAGACCAAACATATACCAATCAAGTATCATTTCCTTCATGAACAAGTAGCTGAACAAAACATCATCTTGGAATATATCAATACTAAGGAGCAGATAGCTGATATTTTCACAAAACCTCTTCCGCGAGAAGCATTTGAACATCTTCGTCAAAAGATGGGGGTTATTTCTTTAGCATCACTTTAAGTTGATTCATAAAGATGTTGCATGACAAGGGGAGCAGTTCGATAGGGGGAGTTCTTGTGCACTCCTTTGCCACTAATGTCAAAGGGGGAGAGAAGAAGAATATTGCCATCAATGAAAAAGGTGGAGATTGTTGATCTAGATTGTCATTAATGTCAATATGGCAATATTCTAGGATACTAAATGATGATATAAAGCCAAGGAGAAGCAGAGTAGATCCATGAAGAAACAGGAGCAAGAAGCCAAGGAGCAAAGCCATCAGGGAAGCCATCGAAAGAGGTCATTGGAAGCCACGAGAAGCAAAGAGGAACACATCGGCGGAGGTGCATAAACAGTGTTAACATGGAATATCAGAGCAGAGAATATCAAAGCAAAGCAGAGAATATCAAAGCAGAGCAGAGCTATCAGAGCAGAGAAGAGCTATCGGAGCAGTATCGGAAGAGCGAGGGTAGGAAAGTACGGACTTCCTTGATCGTGGCTGAAGTCCCGCACTCGATCCTAGTCGTCGATCTAATAGTCAACCCTCAGATCACGGTCAACTGCGGGGGTTAAGGGCGGTTGTAATCCAAGTGCCAGTTGAAGTCCCGCAAACCGTATATAATATCGGCAAAAATCATATCAGCGGGTTCTATTATGTGCCACTACCCAAAACCCCCGATGCGATATGTATTGTGGACCCGAAACATGTTATGGCAACAGCACTATACAATATCGCATCTGTCACGTCGCAAGTATTGAAGTTGTTGTTACACGGAAATCCCCGATTGCGATAAGTCTTGTGAACTCAACCGCCGATTGTGATATAAGTTGTGGACCCGATTGAGTTATCAAAAGAAGCTTATTGGAATATCACATCCGTCGGAAATAGGGGCATCGGCAATGTTATATCGTGAAGCCAAAGGGTTGCGATTACGGGAGTTTCTGAAAGTTGCAATTGCGAATTGAGGTAGTGATGTGGCATGTGGGACCTCCCTATTGGTGTAGCCTCTCCTATGAAATCCTCCATAAATATTGAGTCTATTGTATAAATATTAAAAAGGGCCTCTCTGATATAATTTGAATATGCAACACTTTTGTAATTCGGCCTCTCTTCCAAATGAACGTGTCTTTTGAGTATTGGTGAACTCGAAGAGATAGAGGAAGTTGAAGGTCGAGAAGCCAGAAGATCAAGCGAGCGAAAAGGAAGCCAAAGGTCAGGGCGTATCGGGCATCTATAAAAAAGAACAAGGAAAGTTTACAGAAAGTTTACTGTAAGAAACAGAGGAAGCCGAAGGTCTGGCAGAGGTGGAAGAAGCAGGAGGACAGAATTAAGTCGTAGGTCCAGCAGGGTTGGGAGCAGAGAATTACTACCAAGCGGATCCAGACAACTTACAGCAAAGGGTTGGAGCCCTTGGGGTTGGTGCCTCAGAACTGGAAGAATTGGTGTCCTGGGAATTGGTGCTCCTAAATCCAAGATTGGTGCCTTGACAAGACAGGGTTGGTGCTCTGGAGGTTGGAGCCTCACAAAAAGTCCAAGTTGGTGCTTGGCAACTGGTTGAAGCCCTACATACATTGTACTTGAGTTATTGCAAAGACTATATTAATAAAAGAACTTATTCTTGTTATTTATTTCTATATTCTAAATATAAATGATTTAACCGATAAAAAACAATTGAAAAGAAATATCGATTCACCCCCCCCCCCCCCCCCCCCCCTCTCAATATTTCCAACACGTGTAATGCAAGGATCGTGGTTGATTTTAAGTTATATGCCTAGCCTATGGGTGAATACCTTCTCCTCAATTGTCAAAACCTGTCTTAAAACAAGGTTGTTGGAAGAAGTGTTGGGGAAGGAGGCAATGACCTCATTAACAATACCTACCCAGGGCTTCTAGCAACCCAAGTGTCTTCGTTCCTACAAGGGACTTGGCCACAAGAGAACTGCAAGGTCACCTATTTTAATCGTTGTTTAAGGGTCAAGCTTCTTAAATTGAATGGTGGAGAAGGTTGTCCTAAAATTTCTATTCAGCCAAGCTTAAGCTTGGAGGTAGATTTTAAAGATGCAGATTTAAATCTATATGAAATGCAATGCTCCAATGAGATACAATTAAATCAAATGCTTTAAAAAAAAGATACTAATCCACAAGATAATGATAAGCACTTAGAACAAGATTAGCTTACACAAATGACCAATGAAGCATATAACAATTACTCAATGAAACAAGAAATGACAATTAGAATTAGATATTAAAGCAATAACTCAAAATGCACTTTAGTTAAAATTCTTTTAAGATGTTCTTCACTTATGTTAGACAAGGAAACCAAGTGAGAATTATGATGAAAGCACACTTAAGAGATGGCAAATGAGATTGCTAACAAGAAGATAAAGAAACTACTTTAGATCTACAATTGCAAGTGAAACAAAGACGAGATATTCTAAATGCACTATATCAAGTAGCCAATATGCAATTCAAGAGATTAGATCAATGATACAATGAGCATGCAACTAAACTAATCCAATGAGATGCATGAAAACAATTAGGAGCTAGATCTAAATGCTAGAAAAGGAAAATTAAACCAAGAAAGAAGAAATCCTCCCTTTTAAATGAGGGGGGATACCATGGGAAAATCCCAAGTTCCCTTATGAAACAAGATCAGTTTTTATTATTATGACTACAAAGGAAGAGGCCCTTTAGAAAGAGATAAGGGCTCTTCTACTCAACAAGATTTACAACAGTGAAAAGAGCTTTACAACAGCCAATTTCTCCTCAAGATACAAAGTTGATCTACTTATGATTCTGATTTCAAACCCTCCAAAACGAATGCTTCAGACCTCCAATGGCCCTCGGCCTTCTACAAGGATGAATTTCAGTCCTCCAGAGGCTCTCGGCCTAGGTGAAATGAAGGCTAGAAAGCCCACGGGTAGCCCAAAAATTTGATCAAAAAAAAAAATTTAATCTTATTGAAATTATGGTGAAATTTTTTTAGGCTCAAAGTCTGAACTTCCTGAAAAAAAATTGTTGTAATCCTTCCTCCAAACTACCTTTCGCACTAGTGGATAGATAAATCTCTTTTGGAGCTCACAACTTGAAGAAAAAGGCCTGTGGCTATCCCAAAAAAATTGCAAATTAAAATAGGCCTTCACAAATCGATCTCTCACCCAAAATTTCAGCAAAAAACCCTTCAACAAAATTTATTTTTCTTTGCAAAATCCCAAAGGTTAGCGTGTGAAATCAAAGGCAAGAGATAAGCCCTAGAGGTCTTGCGGCTTCCTCAAAAATTTAGTCTCAAAATTAACCCCCAACGGGTAACTTTTATCCCAAAAATTTATAGAGGAAAACTTCAAAAATGTATTGATTTCTTCTGCAAGGATCCAAGGGTTAGTCACCTAATACCAAGAGAAAAATACAAATCCGTTATAGGCTTGCGGCTAGGTTAAATGAGCCCCAAATATACTTGCAGCCCTGCCAAAATATACAAGTTATCAAACAATGAATTTATAGCCAAAATTTTGAAGAGAAACCCCTTCAAAATGACCGAAATCTTTGCAAAACAATAAAGGGTTAGTTGATCAGTTCACCAAAAGAAAATCAAGCCCTCCTAGGCTTGCGGCCTAGATGAAAAATAATTTGCGGCCTTCCTAAAAAAAATTTGCAAATAAACCATGTGAGCCACAACATTTTAAATCCTTGGCTATGTCAATCTAAATAAATATATGCAGCTTGCTAATAGTGACTTCAAAAAAATCTCAAACCACAAGACAATGATATATATCCACAAGTCTCAGCTTTAGAGGCTAGGAGGAGCCTGCGACTCACAAACAAAACAAAATCCAAGTCTACAAAATGAAAATCCCAGTGAGAAAAATCTTTGAAAAAATTATCTATAATTAAAACCCTTTCAAATTATTCAAACCGATGCAATAGGAGGCCTTAAAATGTTTGCGGCCTTAATAGGATAACTAGGATAGGCATGCGGCTCTCAAAAGAATATAAATAAATTTGATAACCTAGGCTGCAAATAAAGAGGAGGGTTTGGCCTCCCAAATAATCTCATTTATCTTTGCTTTTGAAGCCAAATACACCTGCAAAACACTTGTCAAGTGATCCAATCCAAAATCGAACCCTGGTTCTTCAGATTTGCAAGTAAACAGTGAAGAAAAACCCCAAAAGAAATATATTTACAAGATAAACCGAAATTTATACAAAGCTTATGCTAGTAAAATATTTACAAAATTAATTACAAATCTACAAAGGCTAAATCGATGGAATATGAGTACAACTTGGTTCCATGATTAGCAAATAGTAGCTCTATATTAGCAGATATCTT
The DNA here is from genome assembly GCA_031772625.1 of Pinus tabuliformis. NCBI lineage: Eukaryota > Viridiplantae > Streptophyta > Pinopsida > Pinales > Pinaceae > Pinus > Pinus tabuliformis. The sequence continues at coordinate 1,460,579,989 of CM062804.1, forward strand.
CAATTTATAGCACAATAATAAGAGAATAAATGAAGATTAATGAGTTGTTTTCCTAAGCAATGACTAAGAAGTTCCTGCAACACTCGTTAGATAAATCTTTGGGGAGAGACAAAGTAAGCTCTTTGATCTCTATCTTTGGAGTTGGTTGGTCAACCAAAGACTTCCCCTCACCCAAGATCTAAAAATGATTGATCTCTACACACTTAAAACACAAGAGTTAAATAGCAAAATTGAAAGAACATATCTAGAAATACCTGCTAGATCTATTAAATTCAAAATTGATTCTCTAACCCAAAACTAATGCTATATACCTGTGCAAATTGTTAATTTTAGGTATGTTCTATGCTTAGAGCAATTTATTTCAATTTTCACAGTTAGCTCAATATTTTTTTCCAAATTATCAATCACATCAGCATTAAAGTAAACTGCAGATAGAACATAAACATAAATTGCAGGAGACAAGCCAAGACAAGAGGACACAAGATGCGGCACTAGCCAGGGACAAACCCTAATGCGGAGAAACCCTTGATCAATTCTTCTTATATGTTCTTCAATAGTTCAGCAAAGAGAGAGATAGTACGTTTACAACAGAAGTCAACACTTTGACTTATCTAGATAAGAGCATAGATCATCTCTAAGAAGATGATACATGAGATCAGTTGAAGACATGCTGCTTCAACTGATTCTCCAAGGTGACTCTTTCACCTATCATTGTGCTACATTCGTCATCATGCTACACCTCACCGCATTGCACCATGCTACACCCATCATCACTATGTTGCATCTCATCACGCTTCATTAATCATGATTGTATCCATCATTGTATTGCATTATGTGCCATTGCTGCACCATGTTGCCATACTAACCTATGTGTTGGCTGCACCTTGCTTCCTTGTTGTCCCTTGCTTGCTTGTTGTCCTTAGCATGCTTGTTGTTGCATGCTAGCTATCCCTTACATGCTAGTTGTACCAATACATGCTTGCTGCACTAATTATCATGCTACTGTGCCAGTATTAGTTTGTTGTCCCTTGCATGCTGCTCTCCTTCAGAGACAGATGCTCTGGTTGTTCCGGCAGTTCCAGCAGTTCCTGGCAGTTCTGACAGTTCCCGACAGTTCTGGCAATTCTGGAAATTCCAGCTGTTCCCCGCAGTTCCGATAGTTCCGGCAATTCCAGTTGTTCCGACTGTTCCTGGTAGTTCCAGCTTCTGCCCTTTACGTCAGCTTTCCTGCCTGTTCCGGCAGTTTTTGGCAGTTCCAGCAATTCCGACAATTTCGGCTATTCTAGCTATTCCGGCTATTCCCGGCAGTTCCAGCTTCTGCCCTCTGTGTTAACTTTCCCGGATGTTCTAGCAGTTCCCAACAGTTCCAGCTATTCCCAACAGTTATGGTAGTTTCGGCAGTTCCCGGCAGTTCCGACAATTCTAGCTTTTCCCGATAGTTCCGACAATTCTGACAATTCTAGTTGTTTCAGTTGTTCCCGGCAGTTCCGGCTTCTGCCTCTGAATCAAGGCAGTGTTATCCCTTAGGATCTCCCCTCCTACTAAAACCCAAAGACAAGTGAAGAGGAAGAGATCCCAAGTGTGTTGAAATGACTTGAAGGCCACCTCTATTTATACCAAAACATTGAGAACAAGTGGGGTTTATTTGGTTGCTGGCCGACCTTGACGAATTGTCCCATAACACAAATAAATTCATATCTCCATGAATACTTATCGCAATTGGATGATCTTTAGATCAATCCTACACCTCTCAATGAGAGGGACCCAAGAAAAATATCAGCTTCCATTAATAAGATGACCCACATGGAGTTTGGCCCTAGTTTCCAATTTTAACACTCCCTCTCAACTAGGGAGAACTCCATCCATTGATCCATATGTCCGACTGTACTATCTCTGCCATCAGTGCCCTGCACTGCTCTGCTCTACTCTGCTCTGTTGAACCATGAAGAAGAAGAATTGATCGAGAATGTCTCATACCATTCTCTACTGACCTGAAGTCAGTTTCATCTGAAGAGAGTGTGTCACACAAACTTACTGACCCGAAGTCAGTTTTATTGATCCCAGATCAATATCACAAGAGAGTGTCTCAAACCACTCATACTGATCCTAGATCAATTTCATTGATCCCGGATCAATGGAGGTCATCCTAGCATAGGGAGTATAGTAGATACATCGATGCGTCCATCGATAGTACTACTATGGTCCCTAACCCCATTTCCCTGCTCATTGATCAGATGAGAGGTACTTACCATGAGTCCCAGACTGCATGGGTAGGATGCCTCGACAGGAGAACTAATCATCTTGTTCACGGGAAAATGAATCATCTTGCCCCACAGTTGCCACGGGAGAACTAATCATCCCGGCCCATAGGAGAACTAATCATCCTGTTTCACAGTTGCCACGGGAGAACTAATGATCCTGGCCCACAGGAGAACTAATCATTCTGTTCCACAATTCCCATGGGAGAACTAATCATCTCAGCCCACAGGAGAACTAATCATCATGTTCCACAGTTGCCACGGAAGAACTAATCATCCCGACCCACAGGAGAACTAATCATCCTGTTCCACAATTGCCACGGGAGAACTAATCATCCCGACCCATAGGAGAACTAATCATCATGTTCCACAATCACCATGGGGTATCACAGGGGAAGGTTGAACCTGTTGTCTTGTACATAGCGCACCACCAGGGGAGGGTGAGTTGCCCTGTGGTCATATGTTGCTCCAGTGAGTACCCCAAGCCCCCGAGAGCTCCCAGAGCTCAATGCATGCAACATGCAGGACCCTTATAAGAAGGTCTCTCAACGACTCCAAGTCATTCGGAAAAGTCATAGATTTGACCTTTCCCCGGGGCTTTGACAAAATGTCTGCGACCTGTACATCAATCTCAATGCGATGGAGCCTCCTCGCTCATCGACTTACCATATCCCAGATAAGACAGTGTCTGATGTCTATCTGCAGGAGCAATCATGGTGCAGCGATGGCACATTGCATTATGTGCCATCGCTGCACCATGTTGCCATACTGACCTATGTGTTGGCTGCACCTTGCTTGCTTGTTGTCCTTAGCATGCTTGTTGTTGCATGCTAGCTATCCCTTGCATGCCAGCTGTACCAATACACGCTTGCCGCACTAAGTATCATGTTGTTGTCCCAATATTAGTTTGTTGTTCCTTGCATGTTGCTCTCCTTCGGAGACAGATGCTCTGGCTGTTCCAGCAGTTCCTGGCAGTTCTAGCTGTTCCTGACAGTTCCGGCAATTCCGGCTGTGTCCGACAGTTCCGGCTTCTGCCCTCTGCGTCAGCTTTCCCGCCTGTTCCGACAATTTCTGGTAGTTCCGGCGATTCCGGCTATTCCCGACAATTCCGGCTTCTGCCCTCTGCATCAGCTTTCCCAGATGTTCTGGCAATTCTCGACAGTTCCGGCACTTCTGGCACTTCCGGCTTTTCCTGGGAATTCCCAACAGTTCCTCGCAGTTTCAACTATTCTGGGTTTTCCCGACAGTTCTAACAGTTCCGGCAATTCTGGTTGTTCCCAGCAGTTCCAGCTTCTGCCCTCTGGATCAGGGCAGCGTTATCCCTTAGGATCCCTCCTCCTACTAAAACCCAAAGACAAGTAGAGAGGAAGAGATCCCAAGTGTGTTGAAATGACTTGAAGGCCACCTCTATTTATACTAAAACGTTGAGCACAAGTGGGGTTTATTTGGTTGTTCGCTGACCTTGACGAATTGTCGCATAACACAAATAAATTCATATCTCCATGAATACTTATCGGAATCGGATGATCTTTAGATCAATCCTACACCTCTCGATGAGAGGGATCCAAGAAAAATATCAGCTTCCATTAATGAGATGACCCACATGGAGTTTGGCCCTAGAAATACCTGCTAGATCTATTAAATTCAAAATTGATTCTCTAACCCAAAGCTAATGCAATATACCTGTGCAAATATTTAGTCCACAACTAGCTAGTGAAATAACATATCAATTTAGATCCAGTAGAGCATTAAGAGCATTATTTAGAATATAGTACCACGAAGGAAAGAAGAGAAACACCACTATGAACGAACCACAAAGACTTTTGCTTTATTATTCTAGGAAAAAGTAACACATTCCGGTAGAGCTTTGCTAGTCAAGAGCTTGATTACAATGTGTTACAATGAGGAGCCTTGAGCTCAATTTATAGAAAAATGAGAGATCTAGATCCCTCTCCAAGTGAAAAATAGCTAGGTGCACAAAGTTGACTTGATCCCGAAAAAAACAACTAGTTGAAAGGTTGATCCATGTCAAATTAATCTCGTCCCTTGATGCTTGAGGAAAAAATTCAATCTCCTTAGTTGATGGAGAAAAAAATTTGATCCTGGTCCAAAAGATATTTTGGCAATTCTTTTTTTTTGAAAAATTCCTATTCTATTAACTTCCTTGGTCCACAAGTTTGATTTTCCTCAAAAAATCGATTTTTCTAGGAATTAATTCCTTTTTTATGGTCGAATGATTTTTTTTTTGGGACTTTTCCTTGCCTAATTTGTGGAGATTCTTTTCTTGGAAAGTGCACATTCCTTTTTTGATATTTTTCACTCTCTCATTTTAATTTTCTGACCATTTTCTGGCTAATTATTTTGCCATTTTGTGTCGGAAAATAGAAAATATGACTCTAGAGTGGTATGAACATATTTTTCCACCCTCAAAGTGTGTCAAAATAGAAAGTTTAGACGATGAGGTCTATTTTGATTTGTCGTAGCATCGTATGTTCTCTAGCCATGAAAATTGGTGGAGAAGCTAAGGCACATAAGGTCTCCAAGACCCAGAAATGGTTTGGGGAAATTCCACCTGGTTAGAGAGATATTAAAATAATTAATATTTTTAATGGGGTTCCTAAGTATAAACTTAGGAAAATTAAAATATTAATGGGTATTAATATAAAACTGGGTGAGAATGTTCTAAATGACATGGATCAAGCCAAATCTAATCTTAGCCGTTGATTAAAGACTTAATCTCGGCTGTTGAAGACTCAACAGGAAAAGTTTAAGAGGAGGCTTGAGGGTCAGTTGGAGATACACCAAGATTGATGAATCAATTTGGTTTTCTGGAGTGGGGTTCGCTGAGAAAATTCTAACAAGTGATTTGCGTTGCAACGAGGGGCAATGAGTACCTAGCAGAGAGGCAAAGATAGTGTGAAAGGGTCAGTACAATGACTAAGGAGGCTACGCAAATGCAACAGGAGCCACGCAGAGGCAGCTAAAGACTGCGTAGAGGTTGAGGGGCCTGCGTGGGTGACGCAGAAGGCCAGAGAGCTGACGCAAAGCCTTGGAGAAGCGCTGGAAGGATTTTTTTTGGTTAGACTAGTGCTGAGAAGCTGAATATCTGCTTCCGAGAAGAAGTATTACTCCCGTGTAAAAATATCTGTTGGGTAAGCCAGTTTGGCACCCTATTTGTACTCAAGAAATCTGCATAATAATCAAACCCTCAGCACTATTGCACCAGTTTTCCCGCATTGGGTTTTTCTAGGGACGATTGTCCAAAAATAACGGTGTCCCTTGTGTGTTTGTCTAGTATTTCAGTTGTTGATCTATATATGAGTTAAGGTTGCATTTGTGTTTATTTTCAGTGTTTATATGTATAAATAACTTGTTAATGGAAGAAACAAGTAGGTGAAATAAACCAGATAATGTAGTAGGGATTTCTGATGTGTTAGATTCAGAAATTTCAACATGGTATTAGAGCATTATAGATCACAGGAGGACTAAAGGCACCAGCATAATCAAAATTATTTGCAGCAGTAGTAGCTGTCCCGAGAGACAGAGTTGCTCCTAAGCAGAAAGCAACAAAGGAGTGATGCAGAGGGCCTGCGTCATCATTTTGAGCCAGAGAAAGGGCCAGTGCAGAGGCAGAGAGAGGCAAAAGAGGCTCACCAAGAGCCACGTCATCCTACTCAGTCAAGTAAGCTTGACGCAGTTGGCCAGAGGAGTGATTCAGCCTTTGCAGAGATTGCACAGAGCTGGAAGGCTCAGTTTCTTTAGTTGTCGGGGCCTAGGAAACTGTGGGCAAATTGTGGAGCTGGTGGGTTGTTGTTTCTGTCGGAGTAGAACAGTACCTAACGGGACAAAACCAAGGTAGAGGGAGTCGTTGCCTTGACAAATTTCTAGCCAAGAAATCCATATCCGAGTTGCAGTTGCAAAGAGGATTGGAGAGGAGCGAATTGATAGTTGGCGGGAAGGTTTCTAGCGGAGAAATCAGGACTTAGAGGGAGATTTCCAGGAGGGAAGTCGAATCTCAGAGGGAGTCCAGAAGAGGAGCGAAGATGGCAGTGGAAGGCCAGGATCCTGGTTGTCCTGGATAGACATCGCATCAAGGGCTTCACCTTGAGAACCGTGGCTATCCCAGTGGACCTAGCTAATAATTAGAGGTATGAGGATGCAATGGCGAAGGCAAAATGCATAATCCTTGATGGGGTCAAGGATCGTGTCATACCACATATTGCCGAAAAGAACACAGCAAGGAGATGTGGGATACTTTGATGACATTATATCAGGGCACTTCCGTGTAGAGGAAGATGCTATTGGAGAATCAACTACAGTCTTATCAAATGCAGAAGGGGGAGCAGATAGATCCATTCCTCCTCAGATTGCAGGAGATTCGTGACCAACTTACTTCCATAGGGGCCATTCCGAATGAGGAGTTTATGGTGAGGACCGCCCTGAATGCAGTCTCCGAGGAGTGGAGGACATTTTTCCAAGGCATTTTGGGCAGAGCTACTCTTCTAGGATGGGAAGAGATGTGGGCAGCTCTTCGCCAAGTAGAGATCAGACAGTTGACCAAGGCAGGGAGTAGCAGCAAAGGGGGTCGAATCAAGAAAGAGGAGGAGGAGGATGCGGCTCTGGCATCTACGGGATAGCGAAAGAGGAAGAAGAAGGAAATCTCCAAGGTGAAATGCTTCCATTGTGGGGAGCTGGGTCATTATGTAACCCAGTGTCCCGGGAAGAAGAATAAGAGAGAGGCTTCTGACTCCAAGGCAGCTCCGACTAAGGCGGAGAAAGAAGTCGAGACTGATGACGACTGTGCCATGAGTGCTCATGCACCTCTAGAGAAGAGGTGGGGTGACATCGAGCTGTAGTCAAGAGGACTACAGAAGATGAGGGGCAAGATCCTTGAGGTACCCAAACTCTTGGATCATATCCGGCTATGGGAGCCCCGAGTGACAGTAGCAGGATGACGGATGTCGGTAGAAGCAAGATGCGATGAAGTGACAAGGCAGTCCTAAAGTGCAGGGGTTTGTAGTAGCGCAGTGGGGGTTGCAGCAGTGCAAGAGGCATAGAGGTGTTTGCAGCAGTGTGAGAGGCACAGTGGAGGTTGCAGCAGTGCGAGAGACACAGAGGTGTTTTCAGCAGCGCTGAGGGAGCACAGGATAGCAACAGAGGTAGCTTCAACATCAAGAGGCTTTCGAACTGACAAGAATGTCAGAATTGGGTATTTCAGTTACTTACTTCTCGGTAATTGAGTTGCAGTGCAGCAGTTAGCAGTGGCAGTGCTAGGGGCAGCATGGGCAGCATGTTGAGAGGGAGCTGCAGTACAAATGTAGCAGTGGCAGTGACAAAGCCATGGGCGGCAGTACAGGAAGCAACAGTGCAGTGGATATTGGGCAACAGGCCAAGCATCAGCACTGGTACCGGTGCGGAAGGATCAGTATGATGATCAGTGGTGGAGCATTACTAGAGCACATTCCTCGCTAAGAGGGAGTGTTGATTTGTGGTAGCATCGGATGTGCTCTAGCCATGAAAATTGGTGGAGGCTATGGCACATAAGATCTCCAAAACCCAGAAATGGTTTGGGGAAATTCCACCCGGTTAGAGAGATATTAAAATAATTAATATTTTTAATAGGGTTCCTAAGTCTAAACTTAGGAAAATTAAAATATTAATGGATATTAATATAAAACTGGGGAGAATGTTCTAAATGACATGGATCAAGCCAAATCTAATCTTAGTTGTTGATTAGAGACTTAATCTCAGCCGTTGAAAATTCGACAAGAAAAGTATAAGAGGAGGCTTGAGAGTCAGTTGGAGATACGCCAAGATTGATCAGTGAGTTCGATTTTTTGGAGTGGGGTTTGCTGAGAAAATTCGAACAAGTGATCTGAGTTGCAACGAGGGGCAGTGAGTACATAATAGAGAGGCAGAGATAATGTCAGAGGGTCAGCGCAGTGACTGAAGAGGCTACGCAAAGACAGCAGGAGCCACGTAGAGGCAGCTAGAGACTGTGCAGAGGCTGAGGGGCCTGCGTGGGTGATGCAAAAGGCCAAAGAACTGACGCAGAGAGGCAGAAGGCTGACGCAGAGCCTTGGAGAAGCGCCGGAAGGATTTTTGTGGGGTAGACTAATGCTGAGAAGCTGAATATCTACTTCCGAGAAGAGGTATTACTGCCATGTAAAAATCTTTGTTGGGTAAGCCAGTTTGGCACCCTAGTTGTACTCAAGAAATCTACATAATAATCAAACCCTCAGACTGCTGCACTGGTTTTCTCGCATTGGGTTTTTTCAAGGACGATTGTCAAAAAATAACAATGTCCCTTGTGTGTTTGTCTAGTATTTCAGTTGTTGATTTGTATATGAGTTAAGGTTTCATTTTTGTTTATTTTCAGTGTTTATATGTATAAATAACTTGTTAATGGAATAAACAAGTAGGTGAAATAAACTAGATAATGCAATAGGGATTTCTAATGTGTTAGATTCAGAAATTTCAACAGTCTAATTATGATTACTCATACCACCTATAACTTTAATCGACAACTCTTTTTTATTTTTTTACATCAAATATTACATAAAAATCCCATTTAGAAGGGGAAAATCGACAATTTAAAAAAACTGACCCCTAGACACAACCAAATTCTTCGAAACTTTAAACATGATCTAGTATGACATTTTACATCGACTCTATACACTAGGACTCACTTAAGACTTCACCATCAAGCCCCACTCTAGCTTTGGGGTATGTTTGGGAAAAAAACTCAATCAATTATTTGCAATTGAAAAACACAAATAATTAGTTGAGGAAAAAGATCTCCCTAGAGTGAAACACTCTAGTAAAAATTCTTAAGCTTGCCTAAGTGTGCTATATGGCTTCATAAGTATAATAGAACCATTTTTACGTAATGGCCCACAGGGCTGCAGAATTTGGATTACATTTGAAGACCAAATGCATGATGAAATCTGAATTTATTTTTTATTACTTTGACCATGTGTTCTGCTCATGGGGTAGTTGACACTTGGTGGTCAACACACCCCATAATCCATATAAGTTGTTGAAATCATGATGTTCTATGTTGTAACAATTACTTATTCAAAAACAACTTTTTTTGTTGCAATATTAGTTAAGCAATTATAGATAGAACATAAACCAAATGCACAATTGAAGACAGCGAAGAACAAGATAAGACACAGAGAATTTAGGTCTGATGACTAGGGAAAAATCCACAAGGAGAAAACCCAACCAAATTCTTCTTCTATTAGATATCAATTGTTTAGCAAAGATACAGAGTACAATGAGAGATCAAGAGAATGAGTAAGTTCACCCAAATCTGAACAAGTTGTAGCATAAATGATCTAGGAGGATCTCGAGACACTAAGGGGATGGATAAGGCTCGAAATTCAAAATGGCAAAAAGGAGGATTTGGTGGCATCAATTGAGAGGGCTCATCTACCTGATCGCAGTGGCGCGAATGGTTCGTCAATCTGAGCCTGTATGCAAAAGATAGAGCTCTTCAAAGATTGGTATGGCATGAGAAAAATGGGGCCCTCAGTGTGCCACATGGCATCCTAGTCAGCGCGTGGGATCCACATGGCAGCTTGACACTTGGCATCCCTCCAGTGGCCTCAAACGACATTTTGGTTATAACAATAATTTTTATATAGTTATTAAACTAACTATATAACACAACCCAAATTCTAATATACCCCAAACCATATATATATTCTAAAACCGTTATGGTATATAGTCAAAGGGTAATATTATATGGTTATATATATATACCATATATAACATGGATCTCCAACCAAAGCACATCACATAACCAACATATATGTGTTGACAGCCCACGTGGAAAGGTTGTTGGGGTTAATACATATGAAATATAGAATAAAACTATATATATTATATAGTTATAACCAACAGATATAAAGGTGGGTGGGTCAATGGATGGTGGACCGGCCCTTGGGGCACGGACCCAACCAATCCACACCCCATTTAAACCTTAACATATATCCACAACCGTGTAACCAACGCATGTGGGTAGAGCCATAAAGTTGAAACAACTTCAAACTGTCGTAGAGCATGATCCGTTGACCAAGGCTTGGGTAGGCAGCCACATGGTGGTCTCGCCACCCATGTACAAGCACCAAACATAAATGCGCACTGTTGGGATGGGGATGGGTGCAATCCCGTGAAGTACGGGCCCACCCCCCAGTTATACAAACTTTACAGTTGGGGTAAATTTATATGGTGTAACAATAAATCATAACAACTTTTATGGTAAAGCCTGCCATATTATTATTTAAACATCCGATTTTTGTCAGCATAAGGGGGGAGAGATCAACAGGCACGGATTTTGAGACCAGGTGGCGGAACCCTAAGCACTAAGAAACACTGGTGGAACCTTCCTTCAGCAGTGTTTTTGTAGGAGGGCGATTTTGGTCTAGACTCAGAATTGGGCAAGTTTTATATGGATTTTACACCTCTCGGCGATGGGAATCCATTGGTGGTGTTATTTTCTGCGACAGAGTTCTCCAATTTTCGGGCATTTTCAGGATGGAGGTATAATGCTCCATTTTTGTAACTGATGAATATAACTTCTTTTTGATGCCATTTTTAATGAATGAAGGCCTCCCCATTGATCGAGCAGGGCCCGGAGACGTTGTCCAAGAGGGACGAACTCCGTTATCAAGTTCTTGTCTTCTTGTCTTCTTATGTACTTCTTCTTATTTCTCTCACATGTGCACATTTAAAGTTTCTCTTTGGTTAAGCTACAAACTGTATATGTAATTCTTTTAATGCATCTATAAACAAAAGATAACCTGGATCAAGTGGTATCAGAGCAGGTGTTTTTAGATGTGAATTGCATGTTTGTATGCTAACGAGAAACAGGCTCCGAAGAGGCGAAGGGGAGTTACAACCTTTCGATCCCGAGGCAGGACATGCACATCAAAGAACATGGCAGATGACGAGACTCGGCATGATGAGGAGCGGAATTTTCGCAAGACTTTCTATATGATGGCAGATCGTGTTGAGAAGTTGTTCTCAAAGCTCGAAAAACTGGAAAATGCAGAGGGGAAAACTCCAGAAGGACAAGGTTCAGTACATGGAGATGATGATGGAGGAGATCCACCTCCTTCTCCTTCCACAAGTGGAAGTTCTTCCTCTTCTTCTCACCATCATAATAATCGAAATTCCAAAGATGCATCTAAGAAACCTTTTTTTAAGTTAGATGTTAAATTTGATCTCCCCGTGTACAATGGTGAAAGCAATGCAGAGAAACTTAATAATTGGATTAGGCAGATCGAGATCTACTGCAGGATTCAGCAGATCGTGGAGGATGAAGCAAAGATTCAGTTGGCGTCTTTGTGATTAACCAACACTGCTCTCGTTTGGTGGGAGAGCAAAGTACAAAGCAGTAAGGATGTGGGTAATCTTTATTCCTCTTGGCCTAATTTCATTTCTGCATTAAAAGCACAATTTTATCCATTGGGTTACATGCAAAAAGCTTTAATGAACTAGCAGTATTTAAGGCAAGGCAAAGGTCAGGATGTTCAGAGTTTTACAGAAGAATTTAGGAAGCAAGCACTAAATTTGGGTATTGCACTTGATGCACCTAAGATTGTAACTAAATACATTGGATCGTTATATAATTATATTAGACATTCATTGTTATTGTTTGAACACACTAACATTGATGCAACCAATGTAAAGGCCATTCACATTGAGAACAGGGGCAAATATGACAAAGATGACCAATCAAAGAGAACGGAAGCAGTCAAGAGAAGGGGAGCAAAACCCTCTTGTACCCATTGTGGGAAAGAGGGGCATGATGAAGAGAATTGCTGGAAGCTGCACCCTGAACTAAGACCCGAGAGGAATGATAGAAATGGGAAACAAAAGGCCGTCGCCACCATACAACAAAGCCAAGATTCCAAGTCGGAGGAAGATGAGAAAGTCACAGCTACAGGTTTTACAAGAGGTAGGCCCGTTGACTTGGGGTCTGACTCCGGTGATGAGATGAAGTTTGCAGCCCTGGGGGTCGCGACAAGAGGACCCATAGATTTGGGGTCTGATTCTGGTTATGAATCAAGGATTTCAACCAGGACACTTCCCTCAGCAGGACGCCAAGAACTTGAAGAAATTAACCACCGCATCCAAGCAGAGAATGCAGAACTAAGGAGGCTTCTACAAGAGGTGAGGGATGAAAACCAAAGGCTGCTACGCAAGTTGCAAGGCAAGGATGGGGCCTTGGAACCGCCGCAACATAGCTATCTAGAGGTAAAAAGCGATTCTCCAATTTCATATGATTCTCATGATGATCAATTTGCTGCTTTTGAAAACCATACCACAGGGATTGGATCCAAACTAATGAAGAAAATGGGATATCAAGGAAAGGGCCTCAGCATCAAAGGCCAAGGCATCATAAACCCCATCAAAGTCAAGGAGTTGCCGCACCATGCAGGGATCCGATACACCAAGAAGGAAGTGGGGGAAAATTCCAATATCGCTAGTAACCAGCCAACAACAGACGATGAAATTCCTTCCTCACAAGCCAGCGATAGTGAGGGCTCCATGAACACATTTCGAAGAAACACCAAGGAGAAGCGCCCCAAGGCAGCCCCGAAAGTTTGGAGGAGAAAGAATCGTTCTAATCATTGCAACAAAGAGGGACACCAACAAATCAGGTATCCAATGCTCCATGTTCCAGAAACATCATTAGAGGAGCCGAAAGATGAACATGTTCAACAGATGAATCTGCACCATTCACGATGGTCTGCTTTGTTAAGATGGTTTTTTTTAGGGTAATAGCTTGTTATGGCCACCATTGTACGTTGCAATGTAAAAATGATGGCATGTTTCCCATCACTTCAAGACACAACGATGATATTTTGGCCTTTCCTTATTACTATTTGAGGCATTAATTACTTTGTATGTAATCCTTGGCCAATGAGTGTGTGTTATGAACTCTTGGCAAGGAGGGGTTTTTGAGTCATGTGTGGTGTGCATGATTGCAAGAATGTACTAGTTTTGCGTGCAGGGGATTGACAGTGTGCTAATGCTTTTGGAGGACCAAAAGCTCCTCAGTGGGGAGGATTGATCCAGGAGGATCTCGAGACACTAAGGGGATGGATAAGGCTCAAAATTCAAAATGGCAAAAAGGAGAATTTGGTGGCATCAATTGAGAGGGCTCGTCTCCCTGATCGCGGTGGCATAAACAGTTCGTCAATCTGAGCCCATATGCAAAAGATAGAGCTCTTCAAAGATTGGTATGGCATGAGAAAAATGGGGCCCACAGTGTGCCACATGGCATCCCAGTCAGCGCGTGGGATCCACATGGCAGCTTGACACTTGGCATCCCTCCAGTGACCTTAAACGACATTTTGGTTATAACAATAATTTTTATATAGTTATTAAACTAACTATATTTCACAACCCAAATTCTAATATACCCCAAAACCATATATATATTCCAAAACCGTTATGGTATATAGTCAAAGGGTAATATTATATGGTTATATATATATACCATATATAACATGGATCTCCAACCAAAGCACATCAGATAACCAACGTATATGTGTTGACAGCCCACGTGGAAAGGTTGTTGGGGTTAATACATATGAAATATAGAATAAAACTATATATATTATATAGTTATAACCAACAGATATAAAGGTGGGTGGGTCAATGGATGGTGGACCGGCCCTTGGGGCACGGACCCAACCAATCCACACCCCATTTAAACCTTAACATATATCCACAACTGTGTAACCAACGCATGTGGGTAGAGCCGTTGAAACAACTTCAAACTATCGTAGAGCATGATCCGTTGACCAAGGCTTGGGTAGGCGGCCACGTGGTGGTCCCGCCGCCCAAAGCCACCCATGTACAAGCGCCAAACATAAATGCGGACTGTTGGGATGGGGATGGGTGCGGTCCCATGAAGTATGGGCCCACCCCCCAACGATGAGTTAAAAATACATATAGTTATTTACAAACTTTACGATAGGGGTAAATTTATATGGTGTAACAATAAATCATAACAACTTTTATGGTAAAGCCTGCCATATTATTATTTAAACATCCGATTTTTGTCAGCATAAGGGGGGAGAGATCAACGGGCACGGATTTTGAGACCAGGGGGCGGAGCCCTGAGCACTGAGAAACACTGGTGGAACCTTCCTTCAGCGGCATTTTTGCAGGAAGGTGATTTTGGTCCAGACTCGGAATTGGGCAAGTTTTATATGGATTTTGCACCTCTCGGCGACGGGAATCCATTGGTGGTGTTATTTTCTGCAACAGAGCTCTCCAATTTTTGGGCATTTTCAAGATGGAGGTATAATGCTCCATTTTTGTAACTGATGAATGTAACTTCTTTTTTATGCCATTTTTAATGAATGAAGGCCTCCCCATTGATCGAGCAGGGCTCGGAGACGTAGTCCACGAGGGACGAACTCCAGTATCAAGTTCTTGTCTTCTTGTGTGCTTTTTCTTTCTCTCACATGTGCACATTTAAAGTTTCTCTTTGGTTAAGCTACAAACTGTATGTGTAATTCTTTTAATGCATCTATAAACAAAAGATAACCTGGATCAATAAATATCATTGGTAACCTTGTAACCCATGCCATTAAGGAGGTACGCATGCCTTGGTGACTTATGCAATAAAGGAGATCAACACATGCCTTTGTAACTTATTCCATAAAGGAAAGAATGTAACATATGCATTAAAGGGTGCGTAAGAGGAATCTTTTATGACATTCTTTAATGAATGTGTAAGAGGAATATGCCATGTTTTTACCGAGTGAGTAAGATATTGAAAGGAGCACTATCATTTACTATATTCAAGTGCTAGGGATTTTCTTCCTCCTCTTGTTGGTTATAAGGATTGTCCTCTTGGGAGTGTGGCTCCTCAAAATATTGACACCAAGGGGACTCTTCTTGTCCCACTAGGTTGGTTGAGGCAAGAATGTTTGGAACGCCATGTTGAGTAGTATGGTCTCCCTCAGCAGTCTTTCTATTGAAGGACTTGTCCTTATTGAATTGAGCTTTAGGAGGATAGCTAGGCCGAGATCACTTTTCCCTCTCTATCATGGACATTTTGTTCATAAGTGCCTTTTAACCTTGAATCAACTCACCAGTGAGCTTGTCAAACTTTTGAGCGAAAGCTTGCATGAACAGATGAACTTGAGAGCTAGAACTAGGTGCATCACATGTATAATCCATTTGATGAAGTAATTTATAACCAAATCCTTTATTGTGCTTCTCAAAATTAGGAGAATACTAATCATGAGTAGCCAACTGTACATGAGAAGAAATGAAATCAAAAGGGAAGTCACTGTCCTCTCGCAAAGTGAGAAGAACATCTACCCTCTCCTCTATTTAGAATCACCAAATTAAGGAGAAGACACAAAAGTAGGTGCAACAGGGATTACATGTGTAGACATAAAAGGGAGGTGCATGAGTAGATGCAAAAGTAGGTGCAAGAGGAATTTCATCAAGAAGACGGATTTTTTCTTGAGAAGTGGTGAACATCCTTTTCCAAATAGTTAATTAGTGTTTCCTTCTCCTTTTAGCAATCCAAGGTTTGGAAGTTGCAAGCATAAGTTTCTTTGACTTCCAACCTTAAAAAAAATTATCGCTTCAAAATAAGAAGGAAAAAAAGTGATTCTCTAATGCAATCCTTTATTGGACCTTCAATGCCTCTTAGTTTACTTACTTTTTGTATAAGCTCTTGAATTGATGTCACAAATCCTAGGGGAGGAAGGAGTAGATCGTAATCATGCTTCAAGTCTTGATACTCATCAAGGAGACGGACATTGTCATTTTGAAGTGGGACAGTGTCCTCATGAAGGTAGGTAATAAAGTTGTGCAATAAAGAGCTTGATCTTGAAGTCAAATACAAGTTTCCTACCGCGAAACAACCTGCTTTCTATTAGCTTTCCACAGTTACATAATAATATCTTGCATATTGGCTTTAATATCTTGCAATAAAACAACTTCATTACAAAGTTGAGAACTAACTCATTATGCTTGGTAATGTTGCCATGTATAGTGGCATTCTTCTCAACATTTTTTAAACAATTTTGTTTTTGCACAAAGAAATGTAAATCCTCGTCCTCATCAAGATCAATGATAATAAAATTATGCATTATGTAACTATCAATTTATGGACAAGAAGTTGCCATGTGTCTAGATGAGTGTGCGAAATGAAAAAATCCTTGTGCAAAAAAACAAAGATGCCCTCTTTGTTTTGCACAAAAAAATTTAAATCCTTGCCCTCATCAAGATCAATGATAATAAAATCATGCAATATGTAACTATATATTTATGGACAAGAAGTTTCCATGTGTCTAGATAAGTGTGCGAAGTGCAAAAATCTTTGCGCAAAAAAATAAAAATGCCTTCTATCACAACCCCACATTGTGGGTGGTTACGACCACCATGGGCGTTGTGCAGCACCCGCACAATTTCACCTTTTAAAGTTACTTTCACCCGGACTACACCTACTTCCAACACTTATTCAATTTTTCGTTAAGTGTTCACTTCTTGAACTATGCAACGAAATTCAATATACTTCATTTATATTCAATCATTCAATTCTGTGATATTCAATAATGTGTGATATTGTAAACCATAGTGATAAACAACAATATATATGGGAGGGGGCAACTCCCCAAAGTAGTTCGCCCCAATCTTATTACTTCTGCAAATATAATACAAAGTATATTTTACAAAGTTACAAAGGCGTGGCAGTTGCATGGTCCAAACCAGCGACTCGTCCACCCTGCTTATAGAATTGTGCAACTCTTGTCCACACTGTTCTACCCAAGTCTGTTGCACATTCTGCATGTACGTTTTGTTTGTGCGTTCTACCCAAGTTTATTTGCACGTCAACCTACTCAGAAACTCCAAAAATTCGGCCCAAAACAAAGACGAACAAACTTTGCCCAATCCTACTAGCTCGCAGGGCGAGCCCCACCTTCCCTGCACCCTCTTGCTGCGTCCTTCTACCCTTTGTGTGAACTTCCAGTTTTCTGTGATATCGCAGTTCACTTTGTTTTGCGATGTACTTGGTCGAACTTCCTTGCCTTTGATCGAGCTCCCTCTCTCCAATATATATAAGTGTTCTTGCCTTTCCATTTTATGTGGCGGACACCCCTTCATTAGTTCGAGCTGACCCTTAAGTTTTGTGTCGAACATGTTGGCATTATGAGACAAGTGTTGTCCTTGATGGCAAATCACACAGCTGATAAATTATAGTTCCGCAAAGTTATTTTCAAGTTCACGCACTTTCATGCAGAGAAAAGTTTCCTTCATATGGTGAAAAGTTCACGCACTTTCATGCAGAGAAAAGTTTCTTTCATGTAGAGAAAAGTTCACGCACTTTCATGCAGAGAAAAGTTTCTTTCATGTAGAGAAAAGTTCACGCACTTTCATGAAGATAAAGGTTTCTTTCCTGTAGAGAAAAGTTCACGCACTTTCATGAAGATAAAGGTTTCTTTCATGTAGAGAAAAGTTCACGCACTTTCATGCAAAGAAAAATTTCTTTCATGTAGAGAAAAGTTCACGCACTTTCATGCAGAGAAAAGTTCCCTTTATGCAAGAGAAAAGTTCACGCACTTTCATGATTGGTTCATGGTATTAGTCCGACAGTTTTTGATCCTATGGTTTTGGTCCGTGGTATTGCATCCAAAAGTGTTGATCTCACGCACTTTCATGGTTGGTTCATGGTATTAGTCCGACAGTTTTTGATCCTATGGTTTTGGTCCGTGGTATTGCATCCAAAAGTGTTGACCGTGGTATTGTGTTATTATGGTTTTGGACCGTGGTATTGTGAAAGGCCTAAGACTATAAAAGAGGAAGGAGATCATTTGGCAAAGCATCATCTGAATTATTGAATATCTGATAAAGTGCTAGATCTGGAATACTGTGATTGGGTTATGGTGCAGATCTGGATCTGAGCTAAAGAGGGATCTCACCGGTTGATGGAGAACAAGATCTAAGGATAGATCAGGATCAAATGGTTTGAAATGAACTATCTCTATATAGTTGATTATGCTTATTCTAGATCTGTATACTAACGCTTGTAATGATCTGAACTGGGTATAACTTAAGTTTGAAATCGCTGCAAGTCATGATTGAATATTTATAGATCTGTACGCGGGTTGGCTTTGGTGAAAGCGCGTATGTACGCAGGTTTGGTTCATTGTAGTAGCGTATACCATTTGAGCTATGATGTTTAAAGTTACAGGTGGTTCAGGTTGTTGATGTGTTCTGATGACTGCTTAATGGTGTCAGTATTCTACATATTCAGTATTGATGGTTGAATGGATCAAGTTCTTAATGACTTATCTTTATGTGATCCGATGGACTAGATCTGGTTGCTAACTCACATATTATCCTTGTATATGTATTGATCTGGTGATGGGTGATTCAGAAGATTGATTGATTATGTGCTTCAATGATATTAATGGGTCCAGTATGAAAATTGGATGAAACGTGGCCTTTCAGATTATGTGTTGTGCTTCAGGAGTATCCAGTATGAAAATGTATGAAACGTGGTACCCGGAGGAAAGAAAATTATAGGCCGGCACCTACGTACTAGTATCTTAGCTAGTACAAGAGCTAAGGGGGTGGTAGCTCCCTTCCAGTAGCAGTTGAAAACTTTGGAGCATTGTAGCAGGTAGCAGCCTGCGTACTAGTAAATGGATCGGCTAGTACAAGAACTATGGGAGTTGTAGCTCCCTTCCAGGAGAGACTGGAGAACGAGAGAGGGTTGTAGCTCTCTGCAGGTAGAAGCCTGCGTACTGGTATAAGACTGCACCAGTACAAAAATATTGTAAAAGGATTTTCTTATTAAGAAGAAGATTGAGATGACTTGCAGCAAGTGGTTTTCTCCCACATTGGGTTTCCACCTTATATCATGGTGTTCATGTGTGTGGCTTATGTGTGATGATCTGTTCTATTTTACTGCACCTGTTTGCTGTTAATATGGTTGATAATGTTCTAATGCACTCATTGAAGATCAATTAACTAAATCATAAGTTTACTGAATATACGTGGGTATTCTTAACTGAAGCAGCATATATGAATCAGAGTATGGAAATGAAAAAGTTTTATTGATTTGATAATACTAATTCACCCCCCCCAGTATTATTTCCAACAGAACACCCCTTCATGGGCGGGCACACCCCTGGGCCGACTTGCCTATGGGGTAGTCAAGCGCCCCTCCCTGGGCGCTTTGCTCGTCGCACATGCTACCCGAACTTGGTCGCATGCTTGTCGTGTACTCCAAGTCGTTGTTCGCCCGTCGCATCTTGCTTGCTCCCTTGTTGTCGCGTCGCATCTACCTACCCGCTATGCTTGGTGCCCGAGCACCCTTTGGTGTGGGCACGCCTGTGGGCACAGGTCCACAAGTCAGTCACTATAAGTTTCCGATGTGCGCGCTCCTTGTCTAAGTTGTGTGGGCGCCCTTCGCTCTAGAACGTTCCCGCCTCTCAACTCACCCTCCAATGTGAATGTGTCGCCACCAAGTCACCTCATCGCATAGGTGGGTGCTCTGCCTTCGTGTAGGTGCACCCATCATGCGCTCTTCCCTAACTCGGTCCAACTTCAGTTTTTCGACTCTCCAAGTGTTTGTGGGCGGTCATGAGCGCCCATTGGCCTTGGTGCCAACTCGGGGCCCTGACACCTTCTCTTCTTCCAAAATCTGATTTTTTCCATCAAGAAAATAAATCTACAAAAAACACAAACAAAAACAAAGTAAAATTAAGTATTGTAAATTTAAAAAAATTGCCTCCTCACTTTCAGAAAAAGGGTCTTTTCAAACTAACAACTCTCATATCTACTCTCCAAAAATATTCTTGTACCTAATCACTATTTTATTTTATTTTAAATTTCACTAAATTTACTGTGGCACTGGTTTCTCTTTCATTACACATGTTTTACTTTTGCTTTTGAGTTGTTGATGTTACCCTTCTTCTTTTTCTAATATAAAAAATGGAGAGGAGATTTGAATCATGTTATGGTCTTTTTTGGTTAAAACATTTAACCAACCAAGAGAGTTAATATATTATTGACAAAATTAAGCTAGAAACAACATAATTCCATCCAAAATAACTTTCAGATCATGTTGGTATCTAGGATGATATCATCATCATTATTTAAAAAATGAAAATCTGTGAGTCCTTTGTCATCACTTTTAAACATTTAAAAACATATTTATGTGGATTCATTTGCATCCGCCTGTTACTGTTGTGGGTGGGCAAAGCGGATGAGACTGGCGGCAGAGTGCAGTGAAAAACACCGATCTCATGGATAACTATGGAAGCTCCGCAGTGTGCCCTCCTTCGTGTTGCGTTCTCCAAGCCCGAGAGGGCGTGGTGACTAATTGTGACCACTGTGAAATTGCACTATCGTTGCCTATTTATCTGTCTTCTTGAAGAGTGGTTATGCTTTTCTTTACTTCATACTTAGAAATCATGTCTCCTCTTTCTTCGGGTCATGTACTGACATGTCGATAAAGAGTTTTCCAATTGCCATTGTTGGAGACTCGAGGTTGAAACCAAACAAATTGCTGCCTATACATTCATTCATAAGCCCTGCTATATTTGCTCTATATTAAGCATCGTTAATGGACTGTTTTGAGTTTTTGGGCTCTATGTTATTCGTGAGCATCTAATCTAGCACTGAAGACATTATGTATTTTCTGGAACAGGCACCAGTTGCCCCAGATATCAACTTTGAAAAGTTGGGCCGTCAATTTGAATTTACAAGTGGGACAATCAGTGCAGCGGTTATACGGGCAGCTGCAGAGGTATGTTATTACGAGTTTGGTCTCGCTCTCTCTCTCTCTATCTGTGGCTGGGTAAGTGTGCTGATAACAGACTTACATAATACAGGCTGCACTACGACCCAAAGAAGCGCACAGGATAACAATGAAAGATCTGGTCAATGCTGCTGAAGCAGAACAGGAACACATGCGAGATGAACTCACTGAAACTGTGCTTCGTTCTTTTGTTTAGAAACTAACGAGATTTTTTAGCTCTGCCTCATCGCAACAGGTGAACTGTTATAGAATCATGTCGGTTCTGTTTCTTTGATAGACTTGTTCAAATTGGCATGTAAACCTGAACAACTGTGCAAACTTGAGTATTCGCGAATAGATTCAAGAATGTGTCAAACTTTCTGCGCTGATTAGTATTTTTATGGTGGTCTTTGTGACGCTTGTTAACAAGAAGCTTAGAGGGGCAATGGCATCTGTTTTTCCCTGTGGATTAGAGGGGCAGTGCTATCATTTTTCCCTCTGGATGAGAGGGGCAGTGCTATCTTATTTTTCCTATGGATTAAAGACTATATAAGGGGAATTTAGAAGAAATCTATCTCAGATCCAAAGATGATTAAGCTACAGAAAATGTACGTAACAAGAAAATTACTATTGTCTTTTAATTAAAAATCATTTATTCAAAATTTTATGAAGGGAAATTGAAACCATACTTTCAGGGACAAAAATATGAACATGTTCTATTAAAGGAGACATGTTTCCCCTACTCTATTCGATACCATACTCTGAATACTGGGACAAGTATATTCACAACTCTCAGGCTTTTACCATGTCGTAGGTATTATCAGCATAGATTTATTTTAATATTGAATTTATTAACCATCGAGAGTCATTAAATTTTAAATTATTTTAAATGTTAGGTGTAAATTTCTTTTATAAAAAAAAAAATTGCACAATAAGGGATTTGATCATTTTAGTGTTAGATAGATTTAAAGTCAAAATAGATTTATATTGATTTTTTATTTATTTCTACTATGAATTAATTAAGATGGACCTGTCGTGGTTCTTTATATATATATATATATATATATATATATATTTTTTCTTTATTAATTAAGATGGACCTTCCGTGGTTCTTTATATATATATACAATGAATCAATTCCATGTTGAAAGAATTACACATTTTTTTAATTCTGTACTAATACATCAATAAAATGTTTTGGCGATATAGTTTTTTATGAAATTTTGGCAATGCATAAATTAATGGCTAGTCTAACTTATAGATGAAATACTCTTTTGTAGATTCAGCTCTCTCAAAAACCCTGGGCTCTCAAATTATACAGATTAAACAACTGAACCACAAGTTTTTAAAAATCTCTGCCAATTTTTGGTTAAAATTAACCAAAGAAAAGTCATTTCATCAATAAGTTAGACTACTAAATTAATTCAATGCTTTGATAATCCCCTTGAGCAGTGGGATTGTGTAATCTTAAACTTGTAATTTCAACAAAATTGAATAAAATTGACCAAAACTATACTTGAAAAGTGACCACAACACAGAATAATTTATAACCTAAATATTGAAATATTTTATTTAAACCCAAATTAAATACACATTTCAATGACACATTAATTGATATTGATATTTTTTAAATGACACATTTCAATTTCATATTAAAAATGGAATAAATACACATTTTCATAACCAGTTGAAATATTTTATTTCCAATTATTCTTTTTAGGGAGAACACGTTGACATAAAATTATTTTATTGAAGATGGTTATTGAAATATTTTATCTATGGTTAATATTAAAAAAATTTAAAAATTTATCACTTTATAGATATATATGAAATTGATATTGAAATACATTACTTAATTTGAATATTCAAATATTATATTAAAAGTTTTAGTAAAAATATTTTTGTTAGAAGTAAAAGAATTATATAGCATCAAGTGAAAATATAATTTTTTTTTTAATTTTCAGGTACTTTATCTATTTATATAAAGTTGATATAAAATTATGTTATTAACATGGGTATTAAAATATTTTATTTATGGTTGATAGTGAAATTTTTTTATTTTTTTTATGTCAATTTTGTGTTAAGCATACACATCTCCTTCATACAATTAAATATCAACAACAACAACAACAATATCAATCAAAGAATCAAGCAGGTACAATGAGTGAGATTATTGATGTTTCATAATTCTTCTAATTAAACTTAACCAAATAATTAAATTTAGTTTTGTCTTTGAACAATGCTTTTTTATTTAGTAAATATTTTATTTTTATTTGAAAACGGCAATGTTTCAACTCCAAGTTGAGTATAGAAAGAATTATAAGTTTTTCTCTTATTAAGCTATAAAATGCACCTCTCTATATAAAAATTAGTGGGAATATAGTGAAAATTGTATAAGCAACCCCTTCATATTTTCTTCTTAGTTAGAAACAATTGAGAAAAACTGATAAAATACATGTGACTAAAAAACTAATTTTAGTAACATAGATGACATCCCCATATCCAAGTGCAAAAAAAGGGACCTTTGCCATGGCTAGTTGGAAGAGTAGTTCCAAGTACAAGGGATCAACGGTATTTGTATAAATAAGGTCGAGAAGTTACGAGAGTTCAACCATTTGTGGTAGTCTTGGTGAATATGTAATCGTACAAACATATCCCCTTCTTAAGGAGTTTTCGAAGTTATTACCAATATGGGCATGAACATATTAGGATTATTATGGGAACTTCTCTTTAAACTAAATTGGCATGGGAAGGTTAAGTATGTGGCAAGTTTGGTTTTTTTTATTCATAAAGGAAATGATTTTCTATTTCATAATTATTATTTATCTAAATATCTTACTCAAAAATTTTAGGTAGTAGTGGGTGAGCGCATGGAGTTGGGTTACACTTTTTGGTAAAGCGATGGTGCGTTTTGGTGAAAAAAGGGTGCTCGATCAAGTTGTTTTGGCACTTAAAAATAGTTTGATCAGGTGTTTAAAAAAACCTTCGATTGAGTCATTTTCTAACCCAAGTTAAAGGTTTGATTGAGAGTTAAGGCTTGATCGAACTATATAGTTCGATTGAGCTCTATGGCTCGATCGAGTGCTTTGGCTCGATCGAGCGCTTTTTCTTATTAAAAGCCCAAGCTGCGGCTTGCGTATGTCATTTTGCTCAGACCGCGAGAGAAAAAGGAGTTTGACGAAAGATTTCTAGCTCGACCAGATGGAGGAACTCAATCCAACTGCCCATCAACCCCGCCAACAACCTAGAGGCTCAAGCCAAGGTAGGTTTCTTATCATTTTTCTCTCTTTTATTAAAAAACAAAAAAACAAAAAACAAAAAACCTACCATACAAAATCTACAAAAAGCAATCACGAAAACCACCATGAAAACCACAAAAACCACTATGAAAACCCTTAACCACCCAAAAAAACGATAATTTAGGTTTTAAATTTTTTTTATTTCATTGTATAAGTTATTTGCAATGGTAACATGTTTATTATTAATACTTTATATGGTAAAAAACTTTATTTTTAATTATTTTAAGTTTTAAAGTATTTTTTAGGAATTTAGTGAAATAAATTTTCAAAAAAATGATTTTTCGTTAAAAAATACATTTTAAATTTCAAGCAAATTTGACTATGCCCAACAAAATTCCAAAACATAAAACAGCTAAACTATAACCAATAAATATATAAATTAGGAGCTTTAGATTGACATAGAGAGCAGTTGTCCATAGGCTGTATGAAGAGGTGAAAGTCAAAATTAAAACTTTAGCAAGCATTTATGAAAGTTTTAGAAGCGATATTGGGTTCAAGCAAGGTTGCCCACTATCTCCTACCCTTTTTGGTTTATATATCGACAAGCTTGAGGAGTGGTTAAATTCACAAGGGGGTGATGGTATCTATTTGTGCAAGTTTGTTATAAGGCTTCTTTTGTATGTAGATGACCTTATTCTAATTGCTAAATTGGCTCTTGGTTTGCAAGAGCACTTACTATCCCTTGAGCATTTTTGTAGAAGTGTGGGGATGCAAGTCAATATCAGCAAAACAAAAGTAGTGGTCTTCTCTAAGAAAAGAAAACATAACCAGCATAAGTTCTACTTTGAAGGCAACATTTTGGAAGAAGGTGCGGATTACAAGTACCTCAGAATTGACTTCAACAAAAATCTAAGCTAGAATGTTGTAGAAAGAAAAGAACTTTGGGGCGTTGGAAAGCATTTTATGCTTTTCAAAATAGGTGTAGAGAGGCAGAGTTATGGGACTGGAAGACCACTCAAACTCTTTTTGGGCTTCTAGTGATTTGGTGATTCTCTATGGTTGTGAACTGTGGGCTAGCAGTACCTCCGACATGCAGTGGAGACAAATTGAGAAAATTCAGAAGTGTTTGATTACAAACAAATTTAAGATTAAAAGTGCAGTTTCTTATGATGTCTTGTTAAGTGAAACAGGGACCACTTGTATTGAAGCAATTGCTATGGTGCGAGTCATAAGGTATTTAAAAAAAATTGAGCAAATGGAAGAGGGTAGATGGCCTAAGGTTGTCTTTAATGATAGATTGTGCAAGAGCAAAAAACCTTGGATGCAACAAAATAACAAATGGTTTAGTAAATGGGCTATTTGCTTGAGCGCGTGTTCCATAAATAGCAAAGAGATAAAAGCTTTTGTTATGGAAAAGTTCCACAAACATACTTGGGATAAGGAGCTAGGAAGAAAGAAAAATTACTATATTGAAGTGTTTAATCTCACTCATAATCATCAACCAAAAGCATACATAGAGGCCAATATCTCTTGGAGAGCCAAAATTCTTATTTCTCAGTTAAGGACTAATTCTCATCAACTCAATTGTGAAACAGGGCGCTGGAAAAGGTCAAAGGAAGTGTGGGAGGAAAGGGTATGCATTTTTTGTTCTTCCGGAAAAGTGGAAACAGAAAAACATTTCATTTTAAAATGTGAGGCCTTCAAAAACAACAGGGAAAGATATGCAGATATGCTGGCAGCTAGCTCTTAGGATAATCTATTTAGCAAGGGGTTTGACGAGAAGCTGGAAGCATTTATTGTGAAGCTTCACAGAAAAAGGGTTGAATACATCGAGCAGATGAAGAAGCAATTTGTCCCATAGGCTATCTTTAGCCTCGTGGACGTTAAAATAATTTCTTTCTTTCTTTCTTTCTTACTAATGAATATGGTTACTCACTCTATTATATCAAATAAGAAATTTTATTTCATTTTTTATTTTAAATTTAAATTAATTTATATTTTAAATACTTTTCTAATAATAAATATAGTAATTTGTTTTAAAAAATAATTTTAATAAAATAAAATATTATTTTTTTGTTATTTAATTAAAATTTATTAACCATACATATATATATAGAATAAGATAACATAACTATATATATAGCTATATATAATATAATTATATAATTATAATATATATAAAACATAATGTCTAGTATATATACATATTTCTACTCTATGAATGAAATGCATTATTTAAAAATGGTAAAAAGTGTCAGTTAGATGTGATCACTTCTTTCAATTGTGTTTACATGGAACTCAATACTTTGGTTGATAGTTTATGAAAAAAGAGAGTCTATTTAGTTTAGGACTTCAGCCTAGATTATTCTAGTTGAGTTTATAAACAGTTTTCTTGTCGACATTCTTTCTATGCCAACATTTTTTTCTTGGATTAGTTTATATGTATTATATGTAATTTGTAGAGTCCTCTCCCATATGCCCCCCAACTGCATCCCATTGAAGTGTTAGGGGATCTGTTATACATGGTCGGGCTCGTGATAGATCACACAACCCAACTAGAATGTGTGTTCCACTCATAGATCCTCCCTCCAACACTAGTCGGAGTGTCAGAGGCGGTGTTTCTATCTTCGTTGATGGTCTTGCTACCAATAGTGGACCTTCTTCACATGTTGTAAGTACACATCTTGCATTTTAAATCCTCTTTAAACTTTATGTCTTTGTGTCTTGAAATTATGTTTAATTTTTAAATCATCTTCAATTGATTTGTTTCAATTTAATGTATATGTTATTATGTTGCTAGTTTGTTATATATATTAAATTATGTTTATGATTTGCAGACCCTCAATAGGGTGAAGATGAGGATCACAATGCAGCGTCGATCCCTTCGTGGAATGACGTTATAGCTAGCATCACAGTTGTGGATGTTAGGGCCCAACAGACATGGATCACACGAGAGCTAGATAAAATATATGCTAGTTTGCCTACTAGGTGTAGTTTTCCTTTGATGTTGGATAGCATCAACAGGTTGATCAAGACATACCAGAGAGCAAGCCCACAAAGCCACCTCTTATATTCCATACATTGGATTAGAAGGTTAGAGGCCCACATAGTTGGAAGGTGGTGAAAGATGCCACCAAGAACATTGATGTTCATGGGGAATTGTTTGACATCCCTCTGAACTGTCATGCTAGACATGTTAGTCTGATTCCACTAAAATATTTTAAGAATATTGATGTGGACCCTTTTGTTTATGATCGATTCATTAGAGCTTAGGTTTAGTTCCTCCACCATGACCAGGTCCCTATTTACTTTGCAAAGAATATATATGCGGAGTTTGTGCTACATATGAGGTCGGATTACACCAGCACTGGGTTTAAGTTTTATGGGCCCAACTTGGGACGTACTTATGAACGTGTCAGGGCTCGTAGCGACCCAGTGGATGTAACACCACCTATGAGATTATTGCCATGACCATCCTAGAGTGTGGTATTGTCAACAAAGCTAGAGCAGTCATCGCAGCATGGCACTGAGACTAGGCATACCATTGTACATAGCATGCAGAGGACATTGGCCATCGTACATGTCACATTGCATGGAGAGATGATCGGAACACCTTTGTTGCCTCATGGCCCAATAGTTACATTACATGATGATTCATATCTCGAGAGTCTAAGGTGTGACCAACTTTTGTCATATGCACATACATTTTGTGATATTGTCATGACACTTGGAGGGTGCACGGCTTGCATGACATAGACCAGGTACAGATATACAAAACTTTTGACTCTTATCGTCAAATTATACATTATTTATATTAATAACATCGTATCAAAGTGCATTTGTATTAATAAGTTCATAATGGCATGCATGCATAGCCCAGCTACATAGATGAGTTGTCGAGGTCATCTAAGCAGGTAGTTGACCAGCTAGAGCAGCCTCCTCTAGTGCATGTTTCCATGGCTTAGACTCCTCCACCTCATAACACTCATGTGGAGGAGAGTCACTATGTACAGCCACATGGTCCAACAGTTGAAGTAAAATTTTTGCATTCCTAATAGTTCAACATTTTCTTTTTTTAGGTTACATGTATGCATGCTAATTAATTCGTACACTAATTATAATTTGTCTTTGCCATTGTGTGCACATGCCCATATGCATAGTGGCGTCAATGCCACAGTTATGTGGACGCATGAGTGGGATGTTGGGTATGGAGGCATTGAGCCACAACCAGAGGAGCACCAAACCTAAATTAATCAGACCCCTATCCCACCTGACTTCCATTTGCACTTGACTGAGTCACAGGTAGGGGACTAATTAAATGCATAGTTCAAAATCATTTATTTCTAGATTGTTTATTTTGTACAAATAATGTTCTAATTAATTTGAATTTGAATATGTTATATTACAATATCGGATTATGAACGCTTACTCTATATAGCAGAACACACATAAGAGTTCTAGAAGTGATCATTTCTAGAGTGGATCATAGATAGTTTGTATATTTTCAGACTCATTTCATAGGGCACATTCACATGTGATGTACAAACTTTGCATATTTTCATACATAGACATATTATGGATGCATGAACATTATTCCAGTTTATGGATGCTCATTTTTTCAATTTATTGATGTTCATGTAGAATGTAATTTGTATATATTTTGATATGGACAGTTTATTATCATACATAACTAACAAGATAACAATTTTGATTTCTCAGGAAATAAACTAAGAAAACAAGTACAATTTTAGACTATGATGCAAGTCACTTTGATACTTAAAATGAACTAAAATATATCATGGTTCAATTAAAAAACACAAATAGGATTGAAATAAGTTTTACATTCAATTTTAAAAGATGTCTTCAATCAATAATGTTCAATAGATATGTTTTATTAAAAAAAAAATCTTTTGAGGTCATCTACAGGATCTTAGTCATAACATGATATAAGTAATATGTATTAGAATTTAATATACTAAAAAAACAATTAATGATATGTTTTTAGATAATTTTATATAATTTTATGAATTTTCCTAAATTTACTTGGCTATCCAAATATTTCAATCAATTCCTTAACTTAAGACCTTCAATTAAGAACATTCAAGAAGTAAAATTTTACAAAATAACAATTTTGATTTCTAGTTTCATAGACTAAGGAAATAAGTACTTGATCTTACTATGATGCAAGTCACTTTGATACTTAAAATGAACTAAAATATGATCATGTGTACATCAATTTAATATTGAACTTGTAAAAAGTGTCTTTTAGTGCAATCAATGTATGTTAATTTAAACAATTAATTATATGTTTCTATAATTTTATGCACTTTCCTAAATTTACTTTTCTATCCAAGTATTTCAACCAATTCCTTATCTTAAGACCTTCAATTAAAAACATTCAAGTAAAATTTTCCAAAATAACAATTTTGAATTCTAGTTTCATAGACTAAGGAAATAAGCACAATATTACTATGTTTCAAGTCACTTTGATACTTAAAATGAACTAAAATATATCATGTACATCAATTTAATATTGAATATGCAAAAAGTGTCTTTTAATAATTTAAACAATTAATTATATGTTTCTATAATTTTATGCACTTTCCTAAATTTATTTGTCTATCCAAGTATTTCAATCAATTCCTTATCTTAAAACCTTCAATTAAGAAAATTCAACAAATAAAATTTTACAAAATAACAATCTTAGTTGTCATATTGACTTGTATAAAGTGTCTTTTAGTGCACAATCAATATATGTTAAACTACAATGATTTTAAAAGATGTCAAGATATAAACTACAAATAAGTTTTATTCGATTTTATTTCTTTTGAGGTTATATAAAAGCTAAATCGTGGATTGGAGGCGGAGGAGCGGAAGACTAGGGTTGAGCGGTTTCTGCGCGGGATTTTCTCCATGGACGGAGGCAGAGGAGGGAGCTCCACTCCCTCCTACAGAGAGGTAGTGGTTAACAAGGGCAAGATACCTCTAGAATCAGGCAGAGGTAACACGATGGTAGGAGGAAAAAATAGGGAAGAGGAAACAAAAAGCAACAAGGAGAAGGAGAATGATGGCACAAAAGACAAGGAGGAAAATGACAAAATACAAGGAACAAAAGACAGGAAACAAAAGGGACCGTGCAAGCCCAAAGCTGAAATCACTCCCAGAGTAATCTTAAATAACCCAGAGCTACAGGCCCACAGGGAGCACATGCAGACTTATGCAATCATATGCAAATTCATGGGACTATGGCCCACCGAAAAGGCTTTACAAACATGGATCAGATACCACTGGAAGCCTAAAGGAAGCATCGATCTTCATCTAGGATCCAAGGGTTTTTTCACTGTGGTGTTCACAAGCATTGAGGACAAAGACAAAGTGTTTGAAGGTGGGCCCTACTTCTATGCAGCAGCAGGGCTCTATATGCGGCCGTGGATGATGAACTTCGTGCCGGAGCGGGAAACCTTTACCTCAGTCCCGGTTTGGGTAAGACTCTATTCGCTACCTCTGGATTATTGGAAAATAGAATCACTAACAGCCATAGGCAATAAATTAGGGAGGTATGTCAAAACTTCTGAAGCCACAAGAAGGGGAAAATATACCTCTTTTGCTAGGATTTGTGTAGAGATGGACCTATCTGGAGCACTTCCGAACGAGGTCATATTGGAGGTTTATGATGAGGAATGGGTGCAGACAGTTGACTACGAGCATATTCCATTTAGATGTCGAAAATGTCATGAACACGGACACCTTCTTCGAGACTGCCCTCTCTGTAAGGCAGAACAAAAACAAACCTAACACAATGAAAGAAACATATGGTTTTCACAAAGTAGCTCACAAAGGTAAAAATGGCAAAAAAGGGCCAAAACAACACCAAAGTGGAAACCAAAAAGTGATACCGAATCAGTTCCATGTTCTCGAAGAGGAGGAAGATACAGCAGTTGAAAATCAAGTAATGAAGGATGGATATGATAAGCAGGAGAAGGAAGAAGAACAGGTTAAGGAACAGGTAAAGGAAAAACAGAAAGGGATCATGATGAGTGAAGTAGAGATGGATATGGATCAAGAAATGACCTAGAGCGAGATGGAAATGGAAGACAATGAGTTACAAGAGATTCTTGACAGGGAAAACCTAGATCTGGAAGGGTTCTTGAGTAAGGGAGCAACGGGTGGGGTAGAATCTCTACCACAAGAAGAATGTAATCGAATAAAGTAGTTATTCTTATGGAAAACTCAGGCAAAGGGCTTGGTAGAAGATAATAGCATTGAAAGACAGGGCAACCATGGAATGAAAGCAGTAAAATCAACTCCAGGATTAGCTCCAAGAAACCCGGGGAAAAGAAGGGGCAGAAAAAAGAAGAACGAGCTATTAATGGAATGTGGAAAGCTCATGATAGACTCAGGTAAGATGAAAGATCTAACCAGTTACTCCTTTACCAATTTGTAATTATGAAGTTTACAACTTGGAACATCAGAGGTCTAGGAAGCAAAAGAAAACAGAGAATGTTGAATAATAGAATAAAACAAGTAGCTCCAGATATAATTTTTGTCCAAGAAACGAAATGCTCTGTTCAAAAGATAAGACAAATCCACAGTAAGTGGCTTAGCAGATATGAGTTTATAGAAGTCAAAGCAGAAAATACAGCAGGGGGTATCCTCATCCTCTGGAATCCCCAAAAAATAGGTATTATTGATGCGGAGGCATCAAGAAATTATTTATCAGTTGTTATACAGCCTGTAGGAGACAGGGACACTTATCTTGTAACGAATGTTTATGGCCCTCAAAGGTTAGATGACAAAATCAAGTTTATTGATTCCTTAGTGGACCTTCGAAACAGATTTGCAGGGCTACCATGGGTTATAGGAGGAGATTTCAACATGATTAGATCTCTCTCGGAGAAAAAATGGGGTACAAGAGCACTAAACAAATATTACTCAGCTTTCCAAAGTTTTTCTGAAAACATGAAGCTGGTGGACATTGAGACTAACAATGGTCTTTGCACATGGAATAACAAAAGAGGAGGGGAATTCCAGGTAGCTTCCAAACTAGACAGATTCATGATATCTGAAGAACTCATGCTTCTAGACAAGGAAATAATAACATATATTCTTCCTTTTGGAGGCTCAGATCACTGGCCGATTCAAATGGAGATCAAGGGCATTGGCACCCCAAGAAACAAACCGTTCAGGTTTGAAAACATATGGCTTTCACACCCGGATTTCATCAACAACATTGGTAAATGGTGGGCTGAAGACCTGCAGATTCAGGGATCATCTATGTTCCTGCTACATAAAAGATTAAAACACATCAAGCAGAAGCTAAAGGAATGGAACCAGAAGGAATTTGGCAATATTTTCACAAGTAAAAAAATTGTGGAAAACAAAATCCTAGAGCTCAATCAAGCTTTGATCAAGAATGGCTTTGATAAAGACAAAAATGATCAAGCAGAGAAATATCACCAAGAATGGGAAATGCTGTGTAAACAAGAAGAAATTTTTTGGAAACAAAAATCTAGGGTTCTATGGTTAAAAGAAGGAGAACGAAATACTAAATTTTTCCACAGATCTACCATCGCCAACAGAACTCACAACAGAATCTCTTCGATCAAGGACGAGAATGGCCAAATTCATCAATCCCATGAGGAGATAGATGCAGTGTTAGTAAAGCATTTTCGGGACATGGCCAAGGAAAACTTTTCAGGAAGAGAACCTTTCATTAAGAACTTAATTAAACACATACCTAAACTGGTATCCAGAGAGGATAATTGTAATCTCAACAGACCTATAACTGAAAAGGAGATCAGTGAGGTCCTCAAGGAAATGAAAAATGGCAAGGCACCAGGTCCAGATGGATTTAATGTGGATTTCTTCAAAGCCTGCTGGAATATTGTTAAAAGGGATATTGTAGAGATAGTAGAAGACTCCAGGCGGAACAAGACCATTTTGAAAGCTCTCAATACCTCCTTTATTTCCCTTATTCCAAAACAGGATAATGCTCAAACACCAGAGAAATATAGGCCCATCACCTTATGCAATGTTGTCTACAAGATAATTTCCAAGGTTGTGGCTAACAGACTCAAACCCCTGCTGCCCACGCTTATCTCCGGGGAACAAACAAGGTACATATAAGGAAGACAAATTATGGACAACATAATTCAAGCTCACGAGGTGGTTCACTCGTTAACATGCAACAAGAGAGCGGGCATGATCATGCAACTGGACATAGCCAAAGCATATGACAAAGTGAATTGGATATACATCAAAAAAGTGCTCACAGCATTTGGTTTTGATCATAATTGGGTCAGATGGGTCATGGCACTTGTAACGTCATCTAGCTTTTCAATTTTAGTGAATGGCTCTCCTTCTGAACTTTTTCTCCCTTCCAGGGGTCTCAGACAAGGTGATCCACTCTCTCCTTTTCTCTTCATCCTCATGATGGAAGGGCTGGGGCGATCCATCAAGCATGCAAGAGTAATGGGAAGAATTCAAGGACTCCAACTTTCGGAGAATGGGCAAGTTCTGACTCATCAACAGTTTGTCGATGATACCATGTTATAGGGAATCCCCACAGTTAAAGAAGCACTTGCTTACAAACAAATTTTGAATGACTTTGCGAAGGCTATAGGTATGGAAGTAAACCTTTCCAAATCAAAAGTCTTTTTCTTTAACACTCATATTGCCATCCAGAGAAATGTCTCCAGAATTTTAGGCTTTCAAAGAGAATCCCTTCCCTCTAAGTATTTTGGAGTTCCTCTTACAGCTAAACCCCGACACAAGAGTATCTGGGATACAGTGGCAACTAAAATTCAAGACAAGGTCAAGAAATGGACAAACAGATCTTTAAATTTAGCTGGTAGACTGGTTCTTACTAAAGCAGTTCTCCAAGCTATCCCAATCTTTATGCTATCAGCCCTCCCAGCTCCAATAGGAGTCTTACAGCAATTTCGGAATATTCAACGAGATTTTCTTTGGGGCAAAGAGGAAACAAGGAAAAAATGGGCTTTAGTCTCATGGGAAAAGATCTGTAAACCCAAGAACCAAGGAGGCCTGGGTTTGGACAATCCAGAGATTCTCAACAAGGCTCTAGGAGCCAAACTTTGGTGGAGGTGGGTTAAGGATCCTAAAGCTCAATGGGAAAGCATCTGGAAGGAAAAATATGCCAATGCCTGGCCGGCTTCTGATATCATACGTATGACAGGTACAGTGAAAGGCTCCCCCATATGGAACAAGGCTTGGGAGAACAGAGAAGTGGTTCAAAAAAATAGTTTCTGGGAAATTAGAGAGGGAGATCTGGCACTTTTCTGGGAGGATAAATGGCAACAAGAACCTATTCTACTGAAGGAAGAATTTTTAGGCCTCAAACAAGAGACTGACAATCAAGGATTAGTAAAGGTGAAAGACTTTTGGGAGAATCCACATAATGTAGGAAAGTGGAGAATTTGGAAAAAAATAGAGGGCAGAGAGGATAGGACCCTCAACAGTAAAGCAGAGTCCCTTAAGAGATTGTTGGATCAGAGAATAATTTTAGTAACGGAAGGGCAGGACCAACTGAGATGGGGTAACAACAAAGAGGGCAACTTTAATATCAAGGAAGCTAAAGGTTTTCTCCTTGATCTGGAACCCCAAGCTCCAAATAATACTTGGCAGAAGCTTTGGAGGCACAAAGGCTGGATGAAAATCAAACTCTTCATGTGGTTAGTTCACCATAGAAAAATTTTAACCTGGGACAACCTTAAAAAAGGGGCATGCTGGGACCCTCCAGATGTCATCTCTGTGGGACCCAAGAGGAGACTATCGAGCATCTTCTCAACAGCTGTATTTTCACCGACAGGATATGGAATTTTTTTACCAACATCTTCAAACAGTCTGATAGAGACAAAGAAAGTATTGCTAACACTCTAAACAATTGGAGGAATAATTTTTCGGATAATGAAGTTCTCAATTCGGCCTGGGATCTCTTGCCGAGTTTCATTATATGGAATGTGTGGAAAGAAAGGAACAAAAGAATATTCAAAGAGGTAAAGACTGACTCACTTAGCCTGGTGGAGCTGATCGTAAAACAACTTAAGGAGACAGTTGGCACCACGGTTAGGAATCTCCCCAAAAATCCTCCCTTAGTAGAAGAGTTAAGAATCCTCCAGCTGTTAGACATGCAGGGGTTTATTCCTCAAGGTCTAGACAGGAAAGCAAGCATGAGAGATAGGGTGGAGGAATTCTGGCATCCTCCCCCTGAAGGTTTTTTAAAGTACAACATTGATGGAGCTTCCAAAGGCAACCCGGGGGAAGCAGGCTTCGAGGGAGTTCTAAGGGATGATATAGGTAGCATAATCTCCCTCTTCCATGGACACTTAGGAAAAGCCACTAACAACATGGCAGAACTAATGGCTTTGGAACAATGCTTAGAATTTTTGATACAGAATGATTGCCAAAATGTTATAATAGAAGCGGATTCAGAGTTAGTCATAAACGCAACCAAGAGAATCAGTAATGGAACAGGGCCAGAAAAGGTCACAAAGCACTAGAGGTTAACTCGGGTTCTACATAGAATTCAAGTACATCTACAGGAACTTCGTACTCTCAGATTTATTCATGTGAGGAGAAAGGCCAACAAATTGGTAGACATTCTAGCCAACCAAGGTGTCAGCTGCAAGGACAGCACAATTTTAAGGAGGTGGAACACAATGGCGCAAAGCAACCTGAAAAAACTCTGTCATAACCAGGCGGAGGAGGACAAAGAAGAGTATAGAACCAAAATGATAGATTCCAACTAGCATTGGACAGTGGTCAGAGGGCTTCGCAAGGGTGGACAAAAAGGTACACGATGGAAGGTAAGCCAAGGTTAGCGGTTCAGTTGACCACAATCAAGAATATGCTCAGTGACGGGCGACAGAGTTTCCCTGACCGAAGAAAGTAGCAACCAAAACTTCCGCATCACTCAATTTTTTCAGTGGCTGAAGTCAAAACCACCACTGGAGTGGTTTCGAAGCGATCACACCGCTTTCATGATTAAAGTGGTTTCCATTTTTTGGCAGCGATGCCATAGAAAGCTTGACACGTGGTGGAGGGCCCGGTCCAAAAACCACTCTCCCCGCTCCCTAAAGGTCGACGACTTCGGGCGCGCGATTTTCGGCTCAGCCATCCGATGGAACAAGGTAAATCAATGCTCAGGATCGAACGAGCAGTTTTGTGGGGCCCGTGGGTTAATCTGCTTACCTATCCTTGGTGCGAGAGATAGCTCGGCCGTTAGATCAAAGAAAAGATCGAACGGCAGCGTTTGAAAGTTGGGAAGGGTTTTGTATATGTGGTTTCACAAGGGGAGGGCTTCGAGCACCTGCGCTGCCCGATGTTTTTTCGTGGATTGGAGGCAAAAAGGGTTGGGAGAGTAATTTTGTAAAACGAAGGGTTAGGCTTTAGATTTACACTTGTCTTTGGCCGGTGACCATTAGAGTGAAGAAATTTGTTCATATTGTAAATTTTATTTGATATAATGATAAGAAGGCACGTCTCTTGCTTTAGCAAAAAAGAGGTTATCTAAAAGAGCTTAATAGTCATATATATATATATATATA
This sequence comes from Pinus tabuliformis, assembly GCA_031772625.1. NCBI lineage: Eukaryota > Viridiplantae > Streptophyta > Pinopsida > Pinales > Pinaceae > Pinus > Pinus tabuliformis. The sequence continues at coordinate 1,460,616,848 of CM062804.1, forward strand.
TATATATATATATATGCACTTTTTACAATCCAATATGAAGCATGTGTGTAACTCTTTCCATGTTTTATATCAAACTAGCACATGAGATTTATTAATAACATAAAAATATTTCAATGTTGTTCATAACCTAGATAGTTAAATCTCCATTTTAAGTAAAATAATATTATATCAACTTGGTTGTTACATACTGAAATGGATTTTCTAGAAACCAAACGTATGACATGTATATAGATCTATAAAATACTCTGCATGTTCAACATGAATACTATACATGACATTTAAAAAAAAATAAGATCAAAAATTTTAATTAAATCTAAATCTAAATCCCTATTGATTCTAAATTTTAATTAAATTTTAGATATATGGGGTTCACATAAGGAACCTATCCCCAAAAATAAAACTTCCTTAAAATTTGGTGTACTTTAGAAACTAAAGTTTATATAACATATATGTACACCATTATGAATCCATCTTAGACCAGAGGGAAACATTTCTCTGTTCAAAATTACAAGAGTATTCAACGGTCACAATTATAAATTACAAAATTCATACATTTGAGATCTCTTATACTAGATTAGACTACACTTCACTGATATAGGCTCGGCTTTAGGGCTTGCCAATTCCATCATCTACTCATTTGGCCATTGGCTCATAGGAATGCAAGTCTCCATAATACATTCATGGTCTGATTTTGTAATCTTTCATCTCCTTGGTTCACCTTTCTTTGTTTTGATTTCTATGAGATTGATCTGAGATGCTATGACTAGATGACTACATTGACAAGGTACACATTCATGCATAACATCTCTATAAATGATGTGATCAACTTGTTTTTTAACATTTTCAAAAAATGGCCCATCACAACCATGTCACCATTTTGGTATGTGCATTGTCAATCTTCATACAGTCTCACCAACCTACTTTTCACTTGTGTGCATCGCATCAAATAGTAGGCCACGTTCTCTTTGTTTCCTGAGGGAGCAGTGATAGCAAAAACATCGCCTACAACTAAATATCAAAATATGTATTAATTAAATACGTTCAAGATTTCAATTTATAGACGAAATTGTTAATTATAGATGGGCCACATACCTTCCCTTACAAAATCAGAGACTCAATCATGATCAAGTGAAATGATGGTCTCTTCATCGTGCATCTCTTGCCATGTCGGAATTAGATGAGGTCCCTTTGGATTAAGAGGGACATATTTCCATCCTTTCACGTACACATGTTTTTCACAATGAACAAGTATACATCCATCAACACCAATGCAAAACTCAGAAAAAACATGTGAGTTTTCTTGTCTCAATGGCAAATATTTCCCCCGTGCCTTTGCTTCACACTAAGTAGTTCCCTTGTTCCTTCTACAATATTACAATACCAAGGAATGGCTCTATTCACATCGCTAATTTCCACATTCTAGAAGAACCTATGCATAGCTTTAATAGATCTGTGACCTTCATGTCCTAATTGGGATTTGTAGCAGTTGACCACCTCTAGTGATGATTTGAGTCAATCTGCATCATGACTCATTTGGTACCTCCTAAGTGCTTTCTTCACACAAGCACCTGCACCATCATGCTCACCATTTCCATGTCTTGTTTCAAAGTAGCTCCAAGTATGTTGAAATTTGTCATCTGGTTAGTCGAATCAACCAATAAAAACTGTGTGTTGACTTGAACTACCATGCACAACCATCTTACCATATCCAATGCTCTCTGAATGATATGTCATTTTTTTAATGATTCATAAGTCAAGTCAAATCAATGTTGCACAAACAATATATCATGCTCATGATTTTCACTAATATAAAAGTGATATTCCTTAATCACATCATGTGACTCGTCATTGTTATCCCTACCATCAAGGTTCAATTGTGCATGTTTGTACAGAACATGTACGAATATGGACACTTGGTATGAGTGATAATACTCACTTTGGATCTTTGTCTGAGGAGAAAATGTGTAATTCTCAGCAAAGTCCACCACTGATAAGATTGCACCTGGCTGGAATACTTCACGAGAATGCTTAAATTCACACACTTTCCACTTGGAACTGTGCAAGTGTTTGATATATTTATAGATTTGTCTTTGAAACAACCCCATGAATTGTGAAATAGGAATATCATCCTCAACATAGTTGATCCTCCTAGGCATCGGAGTTAAAGAAGATGGTTGATTTCCCATGGCATACTCATAATGCTTCCATGTGATGGTGACATCTGACATCCCATACTGGTTGAGATCAATAAGAAATTTCCTATGGAACAGTGACAAATCACCACATTCAGTGCATCTTCTCCCACCTATACATGTTTTCTTGTAAAACAACTCGTTTGGCTCCCTTATGCACAATATTAATGAAGCAAAGTCATGCACTATAGGAGGAGGAGGGTTGTCATGACAGTTCTTCTTGTCAAATTCCTATAAAGTGTCGTAATGAAGTTGAAATTTAACATGATATCAAAAACAACACATGTCATGGATTGTATTAAGCCTAATAAACCATGGTTTCAATTTCTGAAACATCCTTATGGATATCTTCACATGGTGATTGCTTTCCTAAATTCCTCGAACAATGCAACTTCTATCATTTCTACAATATGATTAGCATGTTCCACATACTCACATTTAGCTACGTGATGTCGTATGACATGCTTTCTATTTGGAATAGCATGAGAATGGCTCTCCCAAAACTCTACCACAAGTGCTCTAATTCTTGTTGTAAACATGTCTTGGTAGAGTTTCCTTATGATAAGAACCCAACAAGAATATTCATCATTTTCATTTACTCGAACCATGAATTTGGTATGCTTGTGCAATTTTTTTCTCGAGACATGGAGCAATTATGACATTGTTGCCAACTTTTGTTGTCTTAATGTACTTGATACAACAATAGCAGTTGTAATTTACCTGTGTGTAGCTCAAACATCGGGTTTTCTTGATTTTCCAAACATATTAAATTCCTTTGATATATTTTCAATGACATATGTTTCTTCTTGCTTTTAGCACATTGGGCACCCAAAAGCTTTGTGGCATGTTTTATTTTCTTATGTTTGATCAACCCATGTAGTATCTGAGCTTGTGCAACAACTGAATATTGCTCAAAATATTGTCGAATGATGTTATTGACATGGTCTCTAATAGTGTGAGCAAGGATAGGCTCCCCAATTTCCTTTGTTGTGCTTGCATCCAAATTTTATGCAAATGGTCCACCCCTTTCCAAACCATTTCAACTCCCTGATATCCTATTAACTTGAGAGGAAACAATTCATTCTTTCGGTGGTTGATCAGCTTGATAAGGAAAATCTTCTTCCTCTAGTGGTTTATTAGCATCATATGGCACATATTTTTCCCTTGGTGACAATTGATCAACTTGATAGGGAACATGTTCCTCTAGTGGTTGATTTGGTCCATAGGGCACATCTTAATCATCCTTTGGTTGATCAGCTTGCTGGGACACATCTTCTCTCTCATGTGGCTGCTCAATTTCTATCCCTGCATAGTGGAATACAAAATATATTTGTAAGTCAAGTGAATCATCATCATATGACAAGTGAATAGTAAATCTACACATGTTTATTTAATAAATCACCATAGGTGGAAGGTCATGATATGATTTGATAGTAGGCAGCTAGGTAGCAGAATTTGACATGGACCAAGGGTTCTAAGTTGAAACATGAAAACAAAAGGGTTTCAAGCTTAGGGAAAGATGGGTTGAAGAAGAGTGCACCAGTAAAATTATCGGTCCTTGTGTCAATAAAAAGGGTGTTTTAGAATATCATGAAAGGTAAAATCATTCCTCCTTAGTCAATAAAAATCAATTTGGAAACCCTAGAGTTCTAGTCACAAACCCTAGGGGAAATTTAAATGAAAAACAAGTTGAGACTTGGTAACTTGGTAGCAGGAGTTGACATAGACCAAGGGTTTTAAGTTGAAACATGAAAAGAAAAGGGTTTCAAGCTCAGGGAAAGATGGGTCGGGGAAGGGTGCATGTCAGTAAAAGTATTGGTCCTAGTGTCAACAAAAATGTTGATTCAAAATATAATGAAAGGTAAAAGCATTCCTCCTCAGTTAATAAAAATCAATTTGGAAACCCTACGGTTATAGTCACAAACTCTAGGGAAAAGTTAAATGAAAAACAAGTTTATACTTAGTAGCTAAGTAGTAGAATTTGACATGGACCATAGGCTCTAAGTTGAAACATGAAAAGAAAAGGGTTTTGAGCTCAGGGAAAGATGAGTTGAAGAAGAGTACACTAATAAAAGTATCAGTCCCTGTGTCAACAAAAAGGGTGATTCATAATATGATGAAAGGTAAAAGCATTCAACATGTATAAAAGGTAAAAGAATTTTCATGGTGATGTGAATTATATGTAGGAGGCACCTGAAAATGCTATAATCCCTATGAAACATGTAACTAATGACAAGTGTTATATTCTAAGAAAGAAATCAGTTGGTAAGAAGGAAATAAATGAACAACACCTAAGATTGTTGCATTTGTAAGCACAACTGAGCACATTCATTTTCTTTAGGAAAACCAAATTAATCACATACATAATACAATGAAAAAAATAAATGGTCAATTTTCCATTTAATTCTAATGTGTGAAACAATCAACAAAAAAGGTTTTGTGAGGTTTTGCATACGAGAAAATTTCCTAAAAATACCTAACATCCTTTTGCTCAAGTAGTAATTGGGCCTTGTGAAGATTTTAGAATAGGGTACTGGGGCCACGTCATAAATGTCACTGGTGACGCTTCCAGCAGCCAAAAAACCAACCAAGGTATGGAGAGGGTTATAGTGGCCAAACGTACTAGGGCTACATCCCAAAAGAGTTGGCAATGCTTCCAATAGCCTAACTAAGATCACCTTAGGTCTAAGTTCTCCCGCACCTCAACCTATAGGGAAATATGCCCTAAGATTTGGCCACTAAGTTACCTGCATCTAGTGGGAATGGATGAATCTCAGCTTCTGGTTTTCAATTTTGGACCCAAAACCCCTATCACGTGTCAGGAGAAAACATGAAGGTTCGTGATGATCTACCACATAGGCCTTACTCCCTTCACAAGCTTTTTTCCATGTACAATATTTTTCATTGGATGATGTAGGATTTCAAGCTCCCTAAAATACAACTTTCTATGTTTCAATATGAAAAACAACGATGATGGCTTATGTGATGCCTATCGTCATGGTCCTAGCCTAAACTATAAATTATCTTGTGGCCCCTATGGGGAATTTAGTGTGTTTAGGTTAAGGTTGTTTTTAGAAAGGCTTTGCTTCACTTAGGGTGTGCAACAAAATATAAGCTCAAATAAATTAGGTACAAAGATTCCAAAAATAGGACACCCTTTATACAAAGTTTAAGTGAGCTTAGTGTGTGGGGTGAATGTGTGTGCAAGTGAAATTGTGAGCATACAAAGTGTGAATTGATGTGGATATGCAGTGATCCTTTACAACTACCCTAATTACACTATGTGATGTTTGTTCCTTGCAAGAAAAAAATTGATGTGTGGATGATGGGCTACTTACTTCCTTCCTAATTATACTATGTGAGCATATGTTTGTGTGTAAAATTTCAAGGTAAAATATAAGAAATTACTCTATTTGTAATGGTTAGTAAAGCAAATTGGTTAGTAGTGATTGTGTGTGTAAGGTGAATCTAGTGCACTTACAAAGTGTTTTAATTGCAATTATGTGTATATGTGGCTCATGATCCTTTAATACAACTCCCCTAATTACACTGTGATGTTTGTTACTTACAAGAAAAGAAATGATGTGTGGATGATGGACCACTTACTTCTTTCCTAATTATACTATGTGACCATATGTTTGTGTGCAAAATTTCAAAGTAAAATATAAGCAATTACTCTACTTGTAATGGTTAGTAAACCAAATTGGCTAGTAGTGATGGTGTGTGCAAGGTGAATCTAGTGCACATACAAAGTGTTTGAATTGCAAGTATGTGGATATGTGGTTCATGATCCTTTAATAAAATTCTCCTAATTACACTATGTGATGTTTGTTCCTTGCAAGAAAAGGAAAGATGTGGATAATGGACCAATTATTTTTCCAAATTATGCTATATGTGAACATAGTATAGGGAGATGAAAAATTAGTGCTTTGGGAAACATTATATTTCCATTATGAGCTAAATTGAATTACATAACTTGATTTAGTTAAATAACTGAAATTTGTTGTTTAAGCATAAATCATAATTTAACTTAAAGGGATGCCACAATTGAGAACACCCAACAGAGGAACCCCCATGTAGAGGATAAGAAATTTGCAAACTAGTTGAAGGTACATGCAATTTGTAATATTTGCACAATTAAAATTTATATTTTATGTTTTAAATATGATCCTATGCTAACAATGAAAAATTAATTCATTTATATATAAATTTTAATGACAAAATTTAAATTTACCTTTTATGTTAAATTATGAAGTTATGTTGGCAAAAAAAAATTCATCAATCATATATAATTTTTAATGATATATTATAATTTAAGTGTTTAAAAATTGTCATTTGAAATATATATGTTATAGTTATAATGTGGTTAATAAAATACAATATTGTCAATATTTTTAAATAATTTATTTTTATAATTTTTCCAATATCATAATTAAAAATTGTTAATTTATATTTCAATATTTTTTATATAAAGTTATTGTATTTATTCAATTATTTATAGAAAATGTACCATACTACGAAAAAATTGGAATTGTTTTATTCATTTAATATTGTAAAAAAATAAAACAAATAAATTCATAAAATATATATATTTTTAATATATCCTTCCATTTCTTCATTTACCAAGTGAAGCATTTGACCTTTTTCAAAAATTAGTTCTTCTTAGCAATAAATTTTCATTTTTTCAAGAGACTATATCAATCCTAAGTTAAAAGTGATATCTACAACAAGGATGGTGTTATATTTTTGTTCATATATCTCATTCACCAAACATTTGAATTAAAATCCAATGTCAACTAAAAGGGATTGTGAGAACAGAAGGAAAGAAAAAAATTATTTAAAAAGAATAAGGGTTAAGAATAAAATTATAAAAATTGGAAAGTGAATTATCAATATATATTCCCAAGTAATCTAGTCCCACGAGCAATAATCTCTCTTCACTCTCCCCCCAACACATGTTTAAGAAATGAAAAAACTTAAAACTATTTGGGCATAGGATTGAAGGGTGTGTGATAAACGTGATCTATTGTTAGATATAACCCTAAAATTTTACTAGTCAATCTAGGTTTGAAGCTTTGTTTGGTTTCACAAGAAGTTACATTTACCAAGTGGAGCATTTCAATACATTAGGGAAATAGATTAATTAATTAGTAATAATTGAGACATGGTCAATTTTGCTCTAGAGACTTCTAGTAAAGTTTCTAAGTGATCTTAGTCATCAATTAGATCATTTTCAGATATAGATATTGGTCTTTGATTTCTCAACAAGAGATTATAAAGTAAATTGATGGGCAATTGTGGAGATCAATTCATTGTAGTGAAGAAGGTGCAATAATAGCATGGGATTTGGCACCATTGAGGATTTCAGTAGTAGTTGAAACAATAAATATTTATGGAGTTTTCTTTCATCAGTATTCTTCTAGTTTCCAAGATCTAGAGGGGGAATTCTCCTAGAATTATTCTATAAACACAGAGTGTCTGAGATTTCTAGGAGAAGCCATAAGAGATTGGCAAAGAGAGTTCATACGAGTTACTAGTTTATCACATCGATATTTTCAGTTATAGAGTGAGTTGTAGAAATCAGTGCAACTACATTGCAAGGTGAATTGAAGGAATTCAAAGTCAATGTGAATTGCAAGAAAGGTCGTGTCAGGTTTGCAGAGGTGTTAGAAAATCAAAAAGGCAGTAAAGATTTTCTTGACCTTGATAATTACTAGTGATGTTTCGTATTATTACAATTCTTTATATCTTCTATCTTTAGTTCATCAAGAAATTACCAAAAGCAGCGGCACATAAAACAATAGACATAAGATGTAGGCACATGCCAGGGCAAAACCCCCCTCGAGGGGAAAACCTAGTCAAGATAATTATTCCTTTCAATAGTATTCTTTGAGACTCTTCACCCTAGACCAAGACAAGACCTTCCCTCCACACCAAGTCAGCCTCCCGGAATTCGACCTCTTTCCAGCAACTTCGACTAGGGAAGTAGCTTCTGGAAATAGCGAAACTTAGGAGACTTCATTCTCCTAATCCAGAAGACGAAATACAGAGAGAGAGGCACCAAAATTTTGATTTTCCTTTCTCCTTAGATTTCCCCAAACTTGCATTCAATTTGGCTCCCTAGCAACAAACTTCGTACCTTTTCCCACCTACAAGACAACTTCACACTTCTTCCCAGCTACAAGAGAAATCAAACTTGTGTGAAAGAATGATGCTCCAAATGAATTCGATGTGCTTCCTTTTATAGGCTTCTTGTGGGGTCGAATAGGGTACTTAGGCTAACTTGATCTTCTTCTAGGCCGACATGGTGTGGAGGTTACATAATTCATATTTGACTCAATACTTAACCTTTTTACATTATTCAAAATCCCAAGAACAGTCTCTTTATATGTACAATAACTTTATAGACTCAAAATAAATCCTAGAAGTCTTCAATGGGGACTTTAACTTAAAACATGGTGAACCAAGCATGAAACTCGTGCTTTAATAAATCAGAATAATAATTATTATTATTATTTTGAAAAGTACACTACATAATGACTTAAGTACATTATTGAAGATCGAACATAGTTACATTTCCCTACACTCTATATTAATTAGGGAGGTATTCATAATGTAAAAGTACAATGAAAGATATCAAACTATATGAACCATGAAGAACTTTAGGCACCACAATGCCATGGAATAGATTCCAAACCAGGGCAATCTATCCAAACAGTCACTCAACAGTTTAGGCACCACAATTCCATGGAATAGATTCCTAAGTAGGGAAATCTATCCAAACAGTCACTCAACAGTTTAGGCACCACAATGCCATGGACTAGATTCCTAAACAAGGGAATCTATTCAGGTGGGACTAATATGGAATCAATCTTTTAGCCCCTTTAGGTACCCTCAGGCTTATTTGTTAACCATCAAAATAAAAATCTAGGTGTGTATCCAAAACAGACCTCTTTGATCAACACCGCCTTTCCAACCTCGAGACTCATACATCAACACAAAGTGTCAACCACATGTCTTCCCAAACAATGCTTCACTCATAAATCCTCAATACCCCTTGATCTGGCGGATCAAGAATGACCAATCTCTCCCAATCAAACTTGATTGGTAACCAGCATGCTATGAAATCCTTCGAGAGATTCACCTGTACAAACACAACCCCAATCAATAATATTTTCACATGTACATAATCAAATAGAAACCTTTGAGGTCTACCAGACAAAAGATGTTGCTTCTCAACTTTCCATAGTAGTACTATCAACCGAATATTTGACAGAAGATTCCTCAAGCATACATTATTCTTCCTACTTCATATGCAACAACATATTCTTCAACAGAACCTCAAAATGTATTCTCCAATTTCCTTCTCCTACTCATAGCCCTCACTAAGACTTACGGTTGCTAGTCTTGGTCTAGTGCATGACACATGAAGCAGAGAATCATATATGTCACTCCCTCTTAAACGAAGAGGATATAATCATTCATATACAAGGAATATTCTCAATCATCCTCTTATCCTAGGGAGATTCCTTTCATTCGAGCTCCCTCTTAACCTAGGGAGATTTCATCATGACTCCCTCTTAACTTAAGGAGTTCTACTTCTTCTTTTTGTCATCGAAGAATCTTTTGTGGATTCCAACCATTTCATCAGAGTTATTATCATCCCCATCCCGTTTATCACATCAATGAGCATCTTCACAATATTGAATATTGTGTACCTACATAACTTAAATAGAAAGTACAACCAAATCTATAGAAACGTGATGTTAACCATATCATAATCATGAAAGCATTTCATATTTATGCATATCAGATACCCAAACTCAATTACAAACAAGAGACATATACTCTTCAACATCTTGCTAAGGACTTTTTTATACAACCTAGACTACTTCATAACAAGATCCATTCCATTTAGGGTTTCAATGTGTCTTCCAAAGGTATGGCATACCTTACTACGACATATAGCAAACCCTAGAAACAATTCACAAAAATATAGATCTACAAAGCATCTAACAACTTTTCAACATATGTTAGACTTCTCACTGGGGATTCATACAAATACAAAGTCAATCATAGCTTATTCATTAACCTAGCCAACGTCCACTAGGGTTAGTTCCAAACGCATAGATTTTCAATCAAACAGTGACTAACATGACCAACTATCACTAGGGTTAGTTGCAAACCCTAGATTTTCAATCAATCATCAATATCAACCAAAAATTCAAATTTCAACAATCTTTCACAAATCTCAAATTATCATATAGTCATCATATATCAGAGATTTCTACTTCAACTAAGGTTTAACTCCAAAACCCTAAAATTCTAATTTCACAATCTCAGCAATCTTACATAGATCTCAAATCATCATATTTTAGAGATTTTACTTTGACTAAGGTTCAACTCCAAAACCCTAGAAATTTATTTTCACAATACATAGATCTCAGATTGTTATATTACACACATCAGACAATGTCACCACTAGGATTTAACTGCAAAACCATAGATTTTCATTTTCCAACTTTCCTTGAGAGATCCTCCTCCTTGCAAGTGTTTTCCTTTGTTTCTTGACTAAACTTGTCTTGATAGATCCTCCTTCTTGCAAATGTTTTCCTAATCAAGAAAACAGAGGGAGAAAGGTGATTAGTGTTACACAAAAATATCGTCACCATGATTATTTGCAGTCAGTATGGGTCTATCATCACTTGTACTGTCCTCCTAAGCAAGTCTCAGACCTCAGCTCTTCAAGTCAAGCTTTGAAAATGAGAGAAAGACATTGAAAATCAATAAAACTCTAGTTCCGCACTTTCTCTCACTCTTGCCTGCGGTCCCGCACCTTCTGTTTACAAAAAATGCGGACCTGCCCGCTCTGTCCCTAAAGGTGTGGGTACGGACCCTTGTGAAAGTCAAAAAGGTGCAAGTTTATTCTAAAAAACTCACTTTGGGTTAATTCTAGATGATTCTAGAAGGAATTTTGACGTGGATTGGCCGCTCTTAGGTGGTTCATGCATCCCAAAAGAGAAGGAGCTAATCCCTTGATGAGAGGAGCTATCCCTTTGAAGGAGGGCTTTATCCCTTTGAAGAAGGACCTAGTAACTTCCCTCCATTGCACTATAAATTTAGACATTGGGCTGGTTGCTAGGGAGGTTAGAAGCTTAACATTTTTTTAGGGTAAATGCTGGTGAAATTAAGACTTCCTAGTTGAGCTTAAGAGGAGAGATCACATACCTTTTTGGCTTTATTGGGAAGAGAGTGAAACTTGTCAAAGTAGAGGAGACTTCTTGTTGGACCCTGGGAGGAGCTTGTACAGCGTCAAGGCACAGGTTGTAAAGTTCTTCTTGATTTGAATTAATACAATCAAACTCATTTTTCTCAACAAATTGTCTCATGCCATTTGTTTCATGAATTCCTTGACTTTCATGTTAAATATGTTTTATGATATTGGATTTTCAGGTGCTATTTAATTTGTTTGCTTGTTTGTGTTTGCAGATTCACGACAAAGGAGCTCATTTGGATCGAAGGAGCGAAGGCTTCCACAAACTTGTGTTGGACCTAAGGTAGGCCTAAAACACTTGTTTGCCTTTGTTTATAAAAGCATATTTAGAGAAAGATAGTGTGTGATTGGTTTGCTTGTCATTAGGTCTTCTTTAGATTTTAGGAAGGTCTATCTTGTCTGCAAGATCGACTTATTCCGTGTGACAATTAGTATTTTAATATATTCAAAACTAAATGAGTAAATGAACCCAAAAATTGAAAAGACATGAGATACTAATCTTTGGGAGTTCTTGACTACAAGTGGTTCATAAATCTTCAAAGGTAGAAGCTACCTTCCAACTATTGAGACCTACAGTAAATGCACCTCAAGAGGGTGGAAATCCTAATAGAGTAGTGATCACCAGTTCTTTGTCCGGAACAATCTCATCGATGGAAAAAAGATAATCCCTGAGTCTAGATATCTTCACAAACAAGGTTACCATGGTATCTTATTTATTCATCTTCATGGTCCTCAGCTCATTCTTCAAACTTGCTACTTGACCAATGTTGTTAATAGTGAATAGATTCGACAAGGCTTCATACATCTCTTCAGCATGATCGATGTTAACAATGAATGGGACAAGATTGTCTTTTATCCCTTCTACCATCAGAGTCATAGCTACCAATTCTAAATCCTTGAATTTCGCTTTTTTGACATCACTGGCTTCTTCTGTAGACTTCTTTACATTTCCTTTTACAAAATCCAGCAACTTTTGCTTCTCAAGGATTAGGTCAATCCTCTTCTTACATGACCTAAAGTTAGAGGCTCCTTCAATTTTGTTCTCACCCTTGATTGAGTTAGACATCTTCCTTGAATATAATTGAATCCTTTCCTGAGATAGTACCTATGCATGGATCAAGAGCTTGAGACTGCCTTTTTCTTCTTTCTTCACCAAACCTCTGATATCGTGATAGAAAATTTGTTATGAAACCAACTCACAAAAAGATAGAAAAGATAGATGAACGCCTTAGAAATAAGCCTCTTCAAGGGGGCAACCTCCTTTACATTACACAAATGAGAAATTCTTGGATGATACAAATGAAAAGACCTCCTTTCTATATATAGGAGTCTGAGGGGTCATAATATAATCAGAGCCGACATAACAATAATAATGTAAGGGCACAATAATAACAATAGTGGGCTTCTATGGGGCACAATAACAATATTGGCACTACATGGGTAAATCAATATAATAAGGGGGTTGTACTAATAACAATAAGGGGTTACACTAGTAGTATAAGGGCCTAACATGCCCCTCTCCTTCAAAAAGTGTTGTCCTCAACGCTTGAGCAGTTCTTGATGCTTCTATATAAAATTCTTGTCCTCCCATGTGGAATCTGTTAGAGTCGGTCTGGTCATCCCTCCGTCAGAGATCATTTCTCTTATTGCATTTCATTTTTAGGTGTCTCGCTCAATTCACTCAGTTGCATTTCGCTAGGGGCATGCCATAATCTGATGGAAGGGTCTTGTCATTCATTACCCCTCATGCCTTATCATTGCTGGCTCAAGTCTGTTCATCAAAATCATGTTTTAAAATCACTTACAGTCCTGTTTTAGTCTATTGATCAGCAAGAGTCATTTCAGTCACTACGTCTAGGGTTAGTTAATTTTGTCTTCAATAATGTCCAACAATGCCAGCAGACCCATGAGGGAGGTCCTTATTAAGTGTTCATTTTCAATATTTTCATCATCATATGCTCGACTATGACTTTTCTTCAAAACTCTGTTTTGAAGAAAATTCATCATTTCGCTTTGTAATAAATTGTCATGTAATTTAAAAAAAAAAAAATTCAGCTGTTGAATTCTCCAGGCGCAGCCCTGGTCTTCCTTTGTCAAGACATGCCACTATCCCTGCAAAAAATTGACAAAAGATTCATCACTCAAGCCAAAAAATCAAAAGGGAAACAAAAAGACAGAGTTTTATTAATTGTGGAAAAAGTGCCAAGTCAAAACATTACAAAGTGGGTTTGTGAGAAACAAAAATCAAATCCATCACTATAAGATGTTCACATGGTTTCAAAACATTCATTTGCCTCCAAGAGATCAAAGAGGGTCGAAGTCTAGTGGTGAGAGGGCGAAATTGTCAAGTTTCAAGCCAAAGCTGTGTTCAAAACTGGGCGCGGCGCATAGAGCAAGTGGCACGGCGCATTGGGCGCGATCATTCAGTGTAAATTAACACGGGCGCGACGCACTGGGGAGGCACGGTGCATTGGGCAAGCTACACGGCACACTCAGCTGACTGGACCGAAAAATTCCAGAACGGCCTCCAAACGCCAAAAACGTGAAAATTTCTCTTGATTTCAAGTAGGTTGGGCTCCTCCTTCGTTGTTCATTCATCCAAGTTTATGGTGTATATTATGTTTGATGTGGTGAATGCCAAAACAAAATCTCAAACCCTACCATGTCAAAATATTCATATGGAAAGTGTTGTTTAGGGTTTCAAAAATTGTTTGCCACCAAGCTTACTCTTTTCCATCATTTTCTTTTCTCCTTGACTCCATTTTTTCCCCTGATTTCATTGTTCCCTATCCCCTAAAATTACTAAACCCTATCCCAAATTCCCTTTCCCAAACTTTTAAATGTGAAACCCTAAACCCTATTCCCACACATAAATCCCAAACCCTCTCCCATATTTCCCTAACAAATCTATCCCAATAGTTCCTAATCCCTTACTATTATTTCCCCTTCCTAACAGTCCCTATTTCATTTGTTTTCCCCTTGGTGGCAGAATTTAGGCACATCACTAAAAGAGCAATTCAGCACAGTTTTCATACACCAGCATCTATTTCTCCAAGGCAATTTGAATAACAGCAGTCATGGCATCTGAGCATTCATCTGATTATGAAATGGAAACCCAAAGTGACTCACCCATGAAGGAGCATGCACCCCGGAGGCCTCATAGAGGTGGTAGACATATCAGAGAAGAACCAATCACCCTCACTGAATTATAGGCCTGCCCTCTAGCCATTTTCTATTTTCAGCATCAGTCATGCTATGAGTTTTGTGAAAAGGTGGCTAATGTTCAATTTCATCATGAGTTGGCTCGTCTATTTGTGTTGCATTTACATGGAGATCAGGCTACCTTAGCTGGTGTCACCTTCACACTTACACCAGAATCTGTCTCACTAGCAACCGGCATACCAAATATTGGGGAACCATGGACCAAGAGGAAGAAGATTGACTGGCAGCATTATGAGCCATACATTAAAACTGGTTTCTTGAGGCAGCTCAAGAGAGTGTTTCCATTCTGATATCTTAAAGATGAATATGCTCAACTAATGAAATTGATCATGAAGTATTTCAACTGTGAATGACGGTTCTCACGTTTATATGCTTATCACATCAGGTTGCCCATGCATTTCACCAGGGTACGGATGATGAACATTACGTATTTCATTTGTCGGAACATAGAGAGGATGACCACCCTTGTGCAGCAAAAAACCCCTCAACAGCAACTTTACAGTGTTTATCATTTTGCTCTCATCAAGATTTTGGTGGTTCATCAGCTTGGATTACAGGGCATCACTTGGGATGATTTCATCTCTCGTGACTTCTTCATAGCTTCACAGGGATTATCAAAGGTTAAGCATGAGACAGGTGGACCTTCTCATCAGTATGAGCGCCATGAGACCGCTAGTGTGCCGGTATTCATCACATATCAAAGGGGCACTAGACATTTGTTTGCAGCAGCGAAGCGAGTGTTATCTCCACCCGATGTGGAAGGGGCCTCGCTTCCGACATCAGCACCACAGGTACAGGACAAAGGCAAGAGGCCAATGCAGGATGAGGGGCCTTCAGGTGAACAAGAGACCGACTTCATTCTCATTCATGATGATGATACAGATACGGGCCCACAAAGTGCACATCTTAGAGAGATCATCCAAGAGCAGCAAACAGAGATCAAAGCTTTATCCCTTGACTTGGAGAGGGCTAAGTGGACTATGAAATACTTAGAGCAGAGGAAAAAACAGCTTGAATATCAGCAAGAAATCATGGAGTTACAAAACATCTGCGAGAATCGCCAAGCTGCACAAAGGAGAAGGGTTGAGCTCACTTCATTGGAGCAAGAGATTAATGATGATTGGGAGTCTTGGCTCGAGAGAGTCAACATCCACTTAGAGGGACTGCTGGACAAGGCTGATAGAGACAAAGCATTGCTGAGACACATGGCTTTCCATTACATGGCACGGAACAAGGTTTGCAAGGCACGAATAAGGAATCTAAAGGCAAAATTAAAGAAGGCAATAAGGAAGCAAACGAGGCAAAAGGAGCTTGATCATCTTAAGATATTGGCCGAAGCCTCTTTAGCCCAGCATGACACTTGATGGAGAAGCTCCAGCCCAAATTTCAAGAAATTTGGGGCATTTTTGGCATTTTGACAAATTTTGGCACAAAAAATAGGGTTTTTCTCCCTATGCGCCGCGCCACGTGGCGCGCGCTTTTGCTAGGGAGCTCCAAATTAAAAAAACTTTGCATTTCTGGATTTGGCATGAAAAATCATGGTTTCTGGTGCATGGCCAAGAAATTTGGGTAGGTTTTGAGTCCTCAAGAGGCCAAAAACACTCAAAAAATGACCTCACTGCCCCTATTTTGACACACAGGAAGCAGTCTTGGGAGATTGAAGTTTTGGAGGGGCAAATGACATCCAAATTCAGAAATTCCACTTGGGTGGGAAAGTAGATAGGTAGACCTTTCCAGCAAGCATGCTTGGGCTCAATTTGGACTTCAGGAAGTGCCTCAAAATCAGCTCCAAAGTGGCGCGATGCATAGAGAATCAGGCACGGCGCATAGAGGATTTTTGCCCATTTTTCACTGTTCAGCTCAGAAATTCACCCAGTTTTGACCAGTTTTGCTTCTTGAAGTTACTCTTGACCTTTCATGATGTAATTTGATAACCATGATGTAATATTGGCACATTTTTACTTGTTCTAGAGGATTCATTCACTAAAAAGTGAGAATTAAATGAATGAATTAGTTTCCTAGCATATAGGGGTAAGTTGTTTAACTACCTAGATTTCAGTTCCTTGTTTAGAATTAGTTCAAACAGCTCCTAAAATGATGAGCTCGACCCCTAGAGGCAAGGGAATAGGTTTGGCTTGTCTATATTATGTAATTTCTAAGTCATTTTCAAGGTTAGACACTTGGGATTGCTTAGCACTCTATTGTACTTTCATTTCTGCAATTTTGGCAAAGGAAAGACCAGGGTTTTGCAGCACTTGTTGGGATCCATGTGGCTTTATGTTTTTATGGTGTGTTTCTCTATGTATTTTTAAGTTCATTGATGTTATTGTGTATCATTTTCCCTTCTCTTGTCTTCTGCAATTAAACAAA
Source organism: Pinus tabuliformis (assembly GCA_031772625.1). Lineage (NCBI taxonomy): Eukaryota > Viridiplantae > Streptophyta > Pinopsida > Pinales > Pinaceae > Pinus > Pinus tabuliformis. The sequence continues at coordinate 1,460,633,906 of CM062804.1, forward strand.
AAAGTGATTAAGGTAGAATTCATGGACTGCTATGCTCTACCTGGATATTTTGTTTAATTCTTCATGTTTTCATATGTTTGAGGAGGACTCTTGAGACCTTCCTGCCCTCCTTGGCCTCTCACCGATCTGATCCACCCATCAAATCCAAAGCATCAAAACTACTGCCTACCTTGCCCCTACCTGACCTCTGCAAAAATCTGGCCTCATCCCCGGACCCAAAATTTGCCTGTCCCTTTTTCCAACAAAACCCCCAAAAACTCAAATCATAACTTTTCACTTCATACCTAGCCTAAGATCAGTTGCTAAATCAGTCATCTCAAGCCCCATTGATTATCTTTCACTGAGATTGACCCGAAGAGAGCCCTCTCCTGTCCTCGTAGGGCTAGCTACAAGGCTGAGCGTGGTTTGATGTGGACCTAGAACCTTGTCTTTTCAGCCTGAGGCAAATCTAGGCTCTAACATAGTGGCGACCATACTAGGGAAGAAAGTTTATTTTCATTGTTTGGCTTTGTAGACTACAGACGGAGCCTGAAGTTATGCCAGGTAGCCTTCGAAACGCTCTTACTTTGCATTAGCGCAAGTAGATAAACACTGCTTCAGTCAATCTCCGGTCTAGTTTATAAACTGAACATCTGATCTAAACGATCACCCTAGTACATGTATCAAGTTCAGATTTGATTGTTGATGGTGAACAACGATCAGACACAGCAAGGCTGAAATCATTCACCTGGCGACTCCAATGTCGAAGAATCCCAAGCCTCAGAATTTTTATGGAAACTCCACTCTTCAAGAACCAGTATCCTGAAAAATTTCTTGGTGAATTCATTGTTATCAAAATGGATTCTCTTGCTCGAAGGTATGCTCCCATGAGCCGAGATCACATTCCAGGTTTTCCAAATAAAATTCCGAAGGTAGATTGGTCATGGAATTTGCCTACATTTAAAGATGATGATAGGAAGGATGTTGCTTTACATCTGGTTAGATTTCACATGCATATTCGCAAGTTGAAGGTTGATTTTCCTGAAGATTGCTTGATGAAGATATTCCTGGCCACTCTGGAAAGTGAAGCCCAATCTTGGTATGAAAGTTTGTCGCCTGCTTGTATTTACTGTTTGAAGGATTTTCATGCCATGTTCTTTGAAAGGTATAAAGAATATTATCCATCATTAAATTTAGTTCAGAACTGTTGCAAACATGCTTATAGTTTTATTGAAAGCCTTGAGAAATATTATGAAGATGATGACTTCATGGATGATGAGATCATGGAAGCCTTGTACGAGAATCCATTTCAGCAACATGAAGAGAACCTAGAGGATTCCCATCAGGATGCTCAGGAAGCTTTGCAACAGGATCAAGATCTTGGTACAATGGAAAATGATGAAAGAGAAGGTTTTATTTCAAATCTGTCCATAGATGAAGAAAACAGTATGCAGGAAAGTCAAGTTTCAATTTCAGAATGTGATAAAGTCAAGTCAGCTATTTCAGATCTAGATTCAGATCGTGATGATGTAGACTACCTTGTTTTGAATCCCATGAAGGAGAGATCTGTTGTTGAGATCATCTGGAATGAAGAAGTCAAAGTTATTGACCAAAGCCTTCATGAGGAGGTAATACAACCATTTCATGAAAACCAAGATGAGATCTTTGTTCAAGTAAGTGAAATATCTTCTTTTGATAACTCAGTGGTAAATGATAATTTGGATAATTTGATTACCATGTCATATGAAGATGATCAACAATGTTTTCAAATTTCAGAAGATCAAGGAATTAAGGACTGCCATTTAGATTTTTCATGTTTTAAAATGTTATTTCAAGAAAACAATACTTGTTTGAGCAAAAGGAAACAGAAAGTATTATCTCCCCTGTCTGAAGATGAGATAGATCAACTCTTGAAAGGTCATGTTACAGCCCAAGCTAAAGCAGATTTGCAGTGCACACATGGTCAATAAGGTGATGGTGGAACTTCTTCCCTTTTTGAAAATGATGACAGTCTTGTAATTAGCTTTATAGATCAGCAAACAGATAATATTTTCTTTCATGAAGATGATAAGGCTGTCATGTTTGATAATCTTGAAGATTGTTTTCTGTTTAAGAATGACCTAGACCATGAAGTTGAGGAATATGAGCTTGAGAGAGACAATATGCCAGAACTTCTCACAGTCAAGAAATTTACAGTTAACACTCAGATGCCAGAAGCTTATACCTCTTTGTGCCTTCCTATCACTCAGCAAACAGTTGTTCTTTCAGATTAGAATGAAGGGAGTACTTGTATTTTTGCTGTTGGATCTCAAGATAAGCTAGTGCTTCAGGATTTTCAAGATCCCTTCGGCATTCTTCTGCAAGCATTAGAAAAGATAAATATTGCCTGGTTCATTATCATAAGCTTTGGTTTCAATGGTTATTTTGAGTTGCCTACAGGTTCATCGTTCCGCCTGCTCGAGAAAAGTGAGAGCAGAAATTTGGTATGTAGCCATCTGCTGGATTGGTTACATTGGAAAGCTCATTACACATGATTGTACATATTTCATTAGTATGCAGTTGGTTGTCATCATGATTTGAAATCTTGATGGACTTCTGCCCCTCAATAAGCTTTGTAAGTTCTTGTTTTAGTTAAGTCAGTCATGAGTCATTTGTGAGTCAGTTTTCAGTCTTGTTGTTAAGTTAGTTTGTGTCGGTTTTCAGTCATGCATTTTAGCTTGAGTTTTGACTCCATTGCCCAATGGATGAAGGCACTGTCTGCTCTCCCAAAGATCTGTCATTCTTGGCACCTCCAAGGAGCTACCATCCCCATTGGAGCCAATGTTAGAGTCGGTCTGGTCATCCCTTCGTCAGAGATCATTTCTCTTATTGCATTTCATTTTTAGGTGTCTCGCTCAATTCACTCAGTTGCATTTCGCTAGGGGCATGCCATAATCTGACGGAAGGGTCTTGTCATTCATTACCCCTCATGCCTTATCATTGTTGGCTCAGGTCTGTTCATCAAAATCAAGTTTTAAAATCACTTACAATCCTGTTTTAGTCTATTGATCAGCAAGAGTCATTTCAGTCACTAGGTCTAGGGTTAGTTAATTTTGTCTTCAATAATGTCCAACAATGCCAGCAGACCCATGAGGGAGGTCCTTATTAAGTGTTCATTTTCAATATTTTCATCATCATATGCTCGACTATGCTTTTCTTCAAAACTCTGTTTTGAAGAAAATTTGTCATTTCGCTTTGTAATAAATTGTCATGTAATAAAAAATAAAAAAAAAATCAACTGTTGAATTATCCAGGCGCAGCCCTGGTCTTCCTTTGTCAAGACATGCCACTATCCCTGCAAGAAATTGACAAAAGATTCATCACTCAAGCCAAAAAATCAAAAGGGAAACAAAAAGACAGAGTTTTATTAATTGTGGAAAAAGTGCCAAGTCAAAACATTACAAAGTGGGTTTGTGAGAAACAAAAATCAAATCCATCACTATAAGATGTTCACATGGATTCAAAACATTCATTTGCCTCCAAGAGATCAAAGAGGGTCGAAGTCTAGAGGTGAGAGGGCGAAATTGTCAAGTTTCAAGCCAAAGCTATGTTCAAAATTGGGCGTGGCGCATAGAGCAGGTGGTGCAGCGCACTGGGGAGGCGCGGCGCATTGGGCGCGATCATTTAGTGTAAATTAACACGGGCGCGGTGCACTGGGGAGGCATGGCACGTTGGGCAAGCTGCGCGGTGCACTCAGCTGACTGGCCCGAAAAATTCCAGAACGGCCTCCAAACGCAAAAAACGTGCAAATTTCTCTTGATTTCAAGTAGGTTTGGCTCCTCCTTCGTTGTTCATTCATCTAAGTTTATGGTGTATATTATGTTTGATGTGGTGAATGCCAAAACAAAATCTCAAACCCTACCATGTCAAAATCTTCATATGAAAAGTGTTGTTTAGGGTTTCAAAAATTGTTTGCCACCAAGCTTACTCTTTTCCATCATTTTCTTTTCTCCTTGACTCCAATTTTTCCCCTGATTTCATTGTTCCCTATCCCCTAAAATTACTAAACCCTATCCCAAATTCCCTTTCCCAAACTTTTAAATGTGAAACCCTAAACCCTATTCCCACACATAAATCCCAAACCCTCTCCCATATTTCCCTAACAAATCTATCCCAATAGTTCCTAATCCCTTACTATTATTTCCCCTTCCTAACAGTCCCTGTTTCATTTGTTTTCCCCTTGGTGGCAGAATTTAGGCACATCACTAAAAGAGCAGTTCAGCACAGTTTTCATACACCAGCATCTATTTCTCCAAGGCAGTTTGAATAACAGCAGTCATGGCATCTGAGCATTCATCTGATTATGAAATGGAAACCCAAAGTGACTCACCCATGGAGGAGCATGCACCCCGGAGGCCTCATAGAGGTGGTAGACATATCAGAGAAGAACCAATCACCCTCACTGAATTACAGGCCTGCCCTCTAGCCATTTTCTATTTTCAGCATCAGTCATGCTATGAGTTTTGTGAAAAGGTGGCTAATGTTCAATTTCATCATGAGTTGGCTCGTCTATTTGTGTTGCATTTACATGGAGATCAGGCTACCTTAGTTGGTGTCACCTTCACACTTACACCAGAATCTGTCTCACTAGCAACCGGCATACCAAATATTGGGGAACCATGGACCAAGAGGAAGAAGATTGACTGGCAGCATTATGAGCCATACATTAAAACCGGTTTCTTGAGGCAACTCAAGAGAGTGTTTCCATTTCGATATCTTAAAGATGAATATGCTCCACTAATGAAATTGATCATGAAGTATTTCAGCTGTGAAGGACGATTCTCACGTTTATACGCTTATCACATCAGGTTGCTCATGCATTTCACCAGGGTACGGATGATGAACATTCCGTATTTCATTTTCCGGAACATAGAGAGGATGACCACCCTTGTGCAGCACAAAACCCCTCAACAGCAACTTAACAGTGTTTATCATTTTGCTCTCATCAAGATTTTGGTGGTTCATCAGCTTAGATTACAGGGCATCACTTCGGATGATTTCATCTCTCGTGACTTCTTCATAGCTTCACAGGGATTATCAGAGGTTAAGCATGAGACAGGTGGACCTTCTCATCAGTATGAGCGCCATGAGACCGCTAGTGTGACGATATTCATCACATATCAGAGGGGCACTAGACATTTGTTTGCAGCAGCAAAGCGAGTGTTATCTCCACCTGGTGTGGAAGGGGCCTCACTTCCGACATCAGCATCACAGGTACAGGACAAAGGCAAGAGGCCAATGTAGGATGAGGGGCCTTCAGGTGAACAAGAGACCGACTTCATTCTCATTCATGATGATGATACAGATACGGGCCACAAAGTGCACATCTTAGAGAGATCATCCAGGAACAGCAAACAAATATCAAAGCTTTATCCCTTGACTTGGAGAGGGCTAAGTGGACTATGAAATACTTGGAGCAGAGGAACAAACAGCTTGAAGATCAGCAAGAAATCATGGAGTTACAAAACATCCGCGAGAATCGCCAAGCTGCACAAAGGAGAAGGGTTGAGCTCACTTCATTGGAGCAAGAGATTAATGATGATCGGGAGTCTTGGCTCGAGAGAGTCAACATCCACTTAGAGGGACTGCTGGACAAGGCTGATAGAGACAAAGCATTGCTGAGACACATGGCTTTCCATTACATGGCACGGAACAAGGTTTGCAAGGCACGAATAAGGAATCTAAAGGCAAAATTAAAGAAGGCAATAAGGAAGCAAAAGAGGCAAAAGGAGCTTGATCATCTTTAGATATTGGTCAAAGCCTCTTTAGCCTAGCATGACACTTGATGGAGAAGCTCCAGCCCAAATTTCAAGAAATTTGGGGCATTTTTGGCATTTTGACAAATTTTGGCACAAACAACAGGTTTTTTCTCCTTATGCGCCGCGCCACGTGTCGGACTCAAAACAATAGCATATAACAGTAGCATTATTGGAAATTACTCAGTAGATTCTTTCCTCGGCAATTTTAATGCTCACGTGTTGTACAAAGCAATCGGGTTAGACGTCAAGTACCTTCAAGTTTTCGGAGACTCTGAAATTGTAGTTAGACAGGTACATAATACTATACATTGTTTATCAGGTCATTTAAAACATTATCAATCCTTAGTTCAAGATCTGACTGAGCATTTTATAGCATTTAATATTTCTTCAATTCCCAGACTCCAGAATGCAAGTGCAGACCTTTTGGCTAACGTAGCTTCTAAGCTTATTCCTTCAGAAGATTTTAGTCCAGATAGATTTTCAATAGAATTAATCTTTAGACCTGTTAGCGCTTGAAATTTCACCTCAGGCTGAGAAAGGTAAACCTCAAGGCAACATCAAACCACTTAGCCTCGTAGCTAGCCCTACGGGGCAGGAGAGGGCTCTCTCCGGTCTATCTCGGTAAAGATCTTCTTTGGGGAAAGGTAGGAGACAGTATTGATGCCTTTGATTGAGGTGGATGATTAAGAATGATAGATGAGGAGTTAAGGAGAGCAAACAATAACTTTGAATTCTCCTTAAACAGTAGAAAACATTGAAATTAAGCAAACTTAAAAGCAGAGCATGACAGTCATGAGTTCTACTTTAACACTTCATTTGATTAATGTGCAGAAGGAAAAGAAAGGAAATGATTCACATAACACACTTACAAGTACATAGAGAAACACACCATCAATTCATGTAACCACAAGAATCCCAAAAAGGACTGCAAAACCCTGGTCTTCCTTTGCCAAAAATTGCAGAGATACAGTGAGTAATACAATAAGAGCTTCTCCCTCAAGAGTCCAACCTTCCAACCTCTAAAAATGACTAAGAAAATACATAATATAGGCAAGCTAACACCTTTCCTTGCCTCTAGGGGTCGAGCTCATCCTTCTAGGAGCTGTTTCAACCAATTCTAAACTGAGCACTAAAATCTAGGCAGTCAAAACAACTTGCCTCTAATCGCGCATCACTGAGAAAATTGTTCAAGAAGGAAAGCTTCTAATTGCTCAGTCACCTGTAAGCCTGAAAATTGCAAGAAAGCGATGATAAAACAAACTGGAAAACAGAAAGCTAAAGAAAAGGCAGAAGCAATCCATAGGGTTAACCAAGTTGAACTGGGATTATTACTGGGCATACACGGTAAAGCTACATAGTCAGTGGATGACTCTCAAGTATATCATCGATTTTGCTGAGAAGATGGTGCCAACTCTTGCCGATTTTGTTTGCTTAGCTCAACTAAAAGCGGAAGACAGTCAGCCGACTCTACTCAAGCAAATACTGAATGCTTGCAACGTTAAGGAGCAAATGCAAAAATAGTTAGATATTAGATTTAATTTTAGAAATAGTTTTGCTTTATTTTTGCTTAGAAAAAAGACGGTCATTTAAACCGTAACCTGAATTTTTGTAAATAAGTTATTTTTAGATTTATCTAGTAGTATTTAAACCCTTCTCATGCATTTAGAGAAGGGTCCAGAAATTTATCAAAAACTTGTCCTCAGAACATGCACTTTTGCACCCTCCGAGGAGGTTTTGATGAATGAATGGAACAAGATTTGTTGATGTTTGTATTTAATATCTGCTACTGATGTTGCACTTCTGTACTCTTAGTGGATGTTAGATCAAGGAGAGATAAATCATTGTCGCTTGAAGCTCATGAGTAGGACTAGTTATAAATGGTACTTTTATCTCTTAACCATTTCTGCGTATGTGTTAAAGTGATATACAGTTTTTAGTTGTTTGTGTATTATTGCATGAATGCATGAGTTATCATTTGGCACTTTTGTACGGTGATAGCTATTTATTTTTGCTTAATGTATGAATAGCTCATTATGCGATACGTTTTTCACAACTGTTTCTTCTAACTTTTTATACGAAGTGGTTCATCTTTATTGATTTCTTTTCTCATAATAGCTGAATGATCTTTATTACCAGTTGTTATTTGAAATCTTTTTAGATCGCATAATAGAAGAATTACATCCCGGGTTAGTATAGACTTAGATGTTGTTGCTTATTAGAATACAATAGCATAGCATTAGATTAAAGTTAAAATTAGAATATCTTAATTAGGAACTGATAGATCAGGAACATCAGATTCTACACGCACACACTCATAGATTGGGAAACTGGTCCCATATCCCCAGTCGGACCCGCTATACCAAATGGATAAGGAGTTGCCAACCAAGGTCCCGACTGGGCGGGTATTCCCCTTGTTGTAGACCCGATTTTCGGGGCTTCAACAAAGAGAAATCCAAGGGTTTAATACCCAGATCGATTTCCATAATTAGTTTGAGGAATTTTACCAGTGTTAGTTTTTGCAAGAGGATAATTAACCAATGTGAATTTCCAATTTAACAGTGCATGTTGTCGGAGACATGGTTTCATTGGTCAGATTCTAGATGTATTTTCTGGAGGCATTTCGAGTGGGTTTCTCTAGTTTCTAGAGGAAGAGAAATTTGACAGACTGATTTCCCTAAGGTAGTGCGAGTTTTTGGGAGCGCCCGTGTGAAGTGCAAGTTCACAGAGGAAGTGTGAGTTTCCCAGTAGCAGTAGAGATCACTTACAGTGGGAGACCACAAGGTTTTCCATATTCTTTTGATAGTTTGTAGAAAATATATTTATTTTATTTTCTCTCAAGGGCTTCGGTAATGGCTTCAGCATGATTGAGGGATCAAGATAGGTTGAATGGCACATATAACTTTGGCATCTGGAAATTTCAGTGCCTTATTATTTTAGAAGAGCTTAGGCTGAAGGAGTTTTCTATGTCACATATTGTTGTACCAACAAATCCTATCATGTTTCATGAGTACCGAAAAGGTGATGTTGAGGCCAAACGTATTATTATAGATGGGGTCAAGGACCACATAGTTCCACACTTAGTTGAAGAAGATATAGCAAACAAAATGTGGGATGCCATTAACAAACTCTTCTAGGATAAAAGCATGAATCGAAAAATAATCCTAAAAGAGAAGCTCAAAAACACTAGACAAAATAAGGCAGAAAATGTTGTGAGTTATCTCACCCCCAATAGGATAGTTAGAGATGAGCTAGTAGCCATTGGAGAGAAGGTCAAGGACGAAGAGCTTGTGAGAATATACTTGAATGGGTTTTGAAAGAAGTGGGATGTTTTTTTGCAAGTAGTTAGTGGAAGATTTGATTTTCCTAGTTGTGAACGCTTGTGGAATGAATTCACATAGGAGGAGCTTCAACTAAGCCTTATGAAAGGAAAAAGTGGTACTAGCAGTAATTCCAAGTAGAGAGGAGATGACAGAAAGAATATTTCTCTTGTTAGCAATGGAAAAGTGAAGAAGGAATCCAGTAAAGGGTCCAACTCCAAGGAGGAAAAGAAGAAGGACATGTCAAAGATCAAATGTTGTGGTTGTCACGAGTTTGGCCATTACCATAGCAATTTCCCACATAAGAAGAAAGGTGAAAAGAAGGGAGAGAAGCACACAGTAGCAGTCACAGATGATCTTGTAGGAGGATGGAGGACGAGTTTGCACTCATTGCTTACAGTAGTAGTCCAAGAGAGGTATGGCAGACTTGAATGGGCCATGGGGCACTCAAGGTGACAAGACTCGTAGATGCGAGCATAGAGCATGATGGTGTACAACATAGAACAACTTCCTCACTAAGAGGGACTGTTGGTTGATGTAGCTCAAATAGGTGTTTTAACCTCTTGTGGTTTCAGTGAGGCTAGGAACACAAGAGCAAAAAATATCTCCAAGCCCAAGTTATTCTTTTGAATGTAAATGTCTTAACTAAATTAATTAATCATAATAAATATTTTCCTAAGTTTTAACTTAGGGAAATAGATTAATTAATTAGTAATAACTGAGACATGGTTTCTTTTCCTCTAGAGACTTCTAGTAAATCTTCTAAGTGATCTTATCCATCAATTAGATCATTTCAGATCTACATCTTAGTCGTTGATTTCTCAATGAGATATTATAAAGGAAATTGATGGGTAGTTGTGGAAATAAATCCATTGCAGTGAAGAGGGTGCAATGGTAGCATGGAATTTGGAACTAGTGAGGGTTTCAGCAATAGTTGAACCAATAAATATTTCTTGAGTTTTCTTTCATTTGTATTCTTCCAGTTTCCAAGATCCAGAAGAGGAATTCTCCCATATTTATATTCTACAGACATAAAGAGGTCGATATTTCTAGGACAAGTCACACGAGTTATCAGTTTAGTAGATTGAGATTTTCAGTTCGAGAGGGAGCTGCGGGAAATCAATGCAATTGCAGTGCAAGGAAGATTGCATAAATTTGCAATCAATGTGAATTGCAAAAAGGGTTGTTTCAAATTGTAGAGGGAGGTCGTAAGCCTTCTAATGGTTAGATAGACTTGTGGAAGTGAAGAAATTGTATTCTGAGCATTTCCATGGTTTGGAAAGCAGTATTGTAATATTCATAAATTGCATAATTTGTTGAAGATGATAATAAAACCCTCAAATTTAAAGAACTAGTTTTCCCTTCAAGATTTATCCAGGGACGTTTTGCCCAAAAATATTTGTGTCGATTTTGTGATTTGTTTTCTCAAGTTTTCTATCATAGTTTACGCAGTTTATTTTTTTGAATATTACAATCATGTTTTTTTTAGTACTTGCAGTAAAATCATTTTTCTCAAATTTAAATACAACGGATAATTACCAATTGATTGCAATAAGTGATACTTTTATCAATTTTTCACAATTTCTCAATGACTATGAATGCTTTATATCTCATGCTTTAATGAGTGACTTGTTGGGGAATTTTAATAGTTGTCTTTGCATGAAAGTTTCTTCCTCATATTAAAATATGAATGAAAAGAACTTATATATTTTTGTGCATTGATATAACCATGTAATTTTATCCAAGTATACATATGAATGGGATCTAGCATAATGAAGTCGTTATTTACTACAAAATCATCTAGGTGTCATAGATTTTCTAGGGATCATATCACAAGATCCATGAAATGAATATTGGAATTTTTTGGTAGAGGGAATATTTACATTATTATGAACACACCCACCAAAAATATAAACTATTCAAATCATGATTTGAAGGAAAATAGATATTTATTGGAAGAACAACATTTTGACTTGGTAAAATTTCACGAAAATAAAGTTGGCATATCCAATTTTTGGGAGACCAAATGGATAGATCCTTAAAACTTGTTTCTAGGGTATACTCTCATATTAATCTATTTTGCAACAAAACTTGAATTATTTCCTTTTGATATTGTACGAGAAAGTTATGCCCTAATTACGAATTGCCTATCATAATTTTGCATTAAGAAAAACTTTGTTTCCTAGGTTGTTCATTGGTGTACTGGACCAATCTATTTTTCATGTTTTTAAAATGTGCTTCTAATGTAGATACCTAAATGAATCTACTTACATATCCAATCATAATCAAACTGAGAAACAAAAAATGTATGCTAAAAATTGTGATTGTTGGTCTAGGATGGAAATTTAAAGCAGCATACCCTGTAGCATGTTTCTCATCATGTTTGACATATGGTTTATGTTAGCACTTTGTAATTCCTCTAGGTTGAGGAAGGGAACTCAAAGGTAACCACAAACCAATATTTAGGGCTAGAAGTTATCCCTTCCAAATCTAGAGAGGGATCTCTCTTCTGAAATTTTCTGGATCTTAGGCTAGGTCTATAGATTAAGGTAGAATAATTTCAAAAATTTGATGGCAAGGGAGAGGGAAAATTCGTTCGGCATGGATTCAAATTAAGATAAATATTTTCAATGCTATGATGGGAAAATGAATAATCTTTATACAGGTGCAAGGTAGGCAATCCTTTATGGTGTCTTTATCAAATTTAATTGTAGAGAGGTGAGTAGAGGAATAATGAAATTGATAGTATCTAAAGCATCTAGCTAAGGATGGATTTTAGATATTATGGTGGAGGACAAAACACTAAAATGTTTAGTTACTTTTAGTAGAGCATCTGAAAATGAATTTTGAAGTGAGTTTGTTTAACTAAACATTGAATACATAAAATTTAAGCATGACCATAAAAAAAGATATGAAATAACACAGACAGGAGATAAACATGACCATAAATTATTGACATATGAATCCCTGAACAGGTAGACTTTGGCCTTCATCATTCACTGAAATTTTCAAATGGAACTGTACAATGCACAATGTCTTTTCTCTATCACACGCTGACCAACTCCTTTGCTTAATAAAAATTACATCATATATACATCAAAAAATATTATGTCCTCCCTTTAGGAACCAAATTCGCCAAAATGACTTAGTTTTCTGCTTGTAGCAGCGAATATAGAACCACCTTCTACAAATTAGGAAATTGTTTTACTATAGGCATATTTAACAAAATACATTGAATGGTTGCATAAAGATGAGGTTGGAATCTCCAAGACACTTAATGACACTTTTCAAACCATAGAAATCAATTTCAAGAGGTATGGAGTCGAATTAAAAGGTCAAACTAATGATTGTGTAGAAGCGCAACGAATTTGTTGCATTACTTCCTCCTTAAGAAAAAGTGCAGCAAAAACATAGTGAATTCATCATTATTTTACTTTTGGTTATCTCCTCGAATTTTGAATGTGTCAAAAAAGTGGAAGATAACCCCTAAAACATCAGATACCTGTTAGAAAACATATGTTTGAACTGCAAACTTCTATTCTTGAGAATCATCACTTACAGAAAAAGCAGTGACTCGGTGCGACGAAACTTCATTTGCATGGATTTGACCAGGTTTTGAAGTCTCTAGGTGACAAAAATGGTTGATCGATGATGTTTACAACCTTAAATACCTTCTTTTATCCTCCATAAACAAAAAGGAATGCAAATTTGTTGTCAAAATCAAATCTTAGATGCCTCAGCTAATAGGTTCAACGTTCCTCTTCTTTCCTTCTATTTTTCCTGCAATGCCTCATATAATTTTTGTTTTGTATCCCTTAGCTCCTTTTTCAAAATGAGATGTTTTGTGTGAATGTTCTTGAGTTTTCTATGTAGGGGCATTGTTCTCTTCAACATATCTCTAGCTTTAAACAGTGTTGGCCCACAGCTATTCAGGTGATAATGTATCTTTGTTTAGCCATTTCATCTTGTTCTCTAAGCTTGATGATTTCATCCTGAGATTCCCTTAACTGCCTTCTTAGCCTATTGAAATTTTTTGTCCCTCATCCAAGTCAGTTTTTTCTTCTCTTGCATTGACTTTTATTTCATTAAGATTTCTTTCTGTAGCTCCAATTTCCTCGATGAAGATCTGGTTACAGGGATCCTTGATTGTGAGGTCTCTAGATCCCGGATGTTCTTTGTTTCTACCTTCGTTTTACCTTTACATCTGGTTGAAAGTGGAGTTGTCTTAATTATTGCTTATGCTTCATCAGCTTTTTATGCCTTTTCCAAAATATTGTTCGTCAACTCCCTATTATCATGTTGAAGTTGAGAAATAACTAAATGGGCCTTTTTCAACTGCTCATGCAATTCCATAATTTCTTTATCCTTGTCATCTAACTCAATATTCTCTGGTATGCTATCTTGAACTTCAGTAGGTTATTCAGGCATTCTCTCAATGAATAACCTTTTTGCAGCAGCTCTTGTGTGTGGTTTCTTGGAAACCTCTACCACCTTAAGAGAGAAATGAAGTTTTTTTCCTTTTTTCTTGTTAGATTAGTCAACTAAAGTTTGTGGCCTTTTGGTTGAGATTTCTACTGATGGTTTAACATCCTTTGCCACTAATAAGGGTGTATATTTTTTATTTGAGGATTATCTTAAAGTTCTTCTTTCAACTTGAATGAATCCAAAAATGCTTTCCATGACTGATTTTTCTTCTTCAGCTCTTCCACCACTAACAATTTGATCAAGGATAAATGAAAGAGACTAGGCTTCACTTGAATCTTCTTACCCTGAACCTTATCTTCCATCTTACAAATGCTCCTAAACAAGTAAAAACGTAGATTTAAAGGATTTTTACCTGTGAAATTGTTAAAATTGGCAACCAGGGCAAAACTTCATGTGGGTCATCTTATTCATGGCTAATAATATTTTTATTAGATTCCTCTCATCGAGAGGTGTAGGATTGATATAAAGATCATCCAATTCCGATAAGTATTCATGGAGATATGAATTTATTTTGATTATGGAATTATTATCAAGCCGACCTACAACTCATGTAGGCTCAGAAGCCCACCAGTCGCATCTATTCACCCACCAACGTTGTGTATAAATATAAGAGGACTTTTCCTCATTTGGACTCACTCATCTCATCACATCTCTCTCTCTACTATGCAGATATGAGTCTCTTCTCTACTGCACTGAAATGGGTCTCTCTCTCTCACACATGTGAAGCCGGAAACTGCTGAAACTGAAGCTGCAACTGCAGAAGTAAAGATTGACTTGCGTGGCCTAGAAGATCTCCTCATCTGAACTGCATTGTAGGTTCATCTGAACCTCCTTTGAAAGCCGCAACTTTTGGTGGTGGAATGAAGTCAATCCGACGAACGGTTTGCAAGATATCGACTGTCCTAGTTTGAAGCCGGAAACTGCTGAAACTGAAGCTGCAACTGTAAAAGTAAAGATTGACTTGCGTGGCCTAGAATATCTCCTCTTTGGAACTGCACTGTAGGTTCATCTGAACCTCCTTTTAAAGCCACAACTTTTGGTTGTGGAATGAAGTCAATCCGACGAACGGTTTGCAAGATATCGACTGCCCTAGTTTGAAGTCGGAAACTACTGAAACTGAAGCTGCAACTGCAGAAGTAAAGATTGACTTGCATGGCCTAGAAGATCTCCTCATCTGAACTGCGCTGTAGGTTCATCTGAACCTCCTCTGGAAGCCGAAACTTTTGGTGGTGGAATGAAGTCAATCCGACTGTCAGTTTGTGAGATATGGTCTGCCCTAGTTTGATAATGAAGCCGCTAATGCTGATGCTACTGATCTAGGGTTTGCTACTGCTGATATGAATCAGATTTATTGTACTATTTCTCTCTACTGAATTATTGAAGATAAAAGAATATTTGATCAAAGGGTTTCCCCACACATTGTGGGGTTTGTCCCTGGCTAGCCGCCACATCTTGTGTCTCTTGTCTTGGCTTGTTTTATGTCGATCGTTTAATGTTCTATCTACACTTTACTTTATGTACATGTGATTGCTAATCGGTGGAATATAATAAGAAAAAGAAGTAAACTGTTATAAGCATAGAACATACCATAACTTAACATAAATGCATCAACAAGATGAAGTGGTATCGATAAACCCTCCCAAACCTGCCTTCACAAGTGAAAAAACTTTGAATCGCCTTGAGTAATTTGTTGTAGGGTTCAAGAAGATATTACCTTGGCACGATAGCCCGATATTCTTTGTTTTTATACTTTGGCTTTAGAAAATATTTTTAGTTGACTCTATCTGAAGGAATGCCCTTGAACCATTTTTATCCATGTAAAGGGATCTATGTAGCTGCTGAGATAATAACCTTTGAAACCGAGAAACTCAATTCTCCAACCTTGGCTTCCACACCAGTGAAGTTTAAAGAAAATTATCTAGTCACCTAAAGACTGTAACTATGTATCTTTTCACAAAACTTGATGCAACCAGTTTGCTCCAATGCAACCCTGATAGTTGGATCTGAATTCAACAAGGTAAGATCTTGAGGCTCAAATCTGACTATGTCACACCCTCTGTACCTTTTCTTCCTATTTGGTGTTGTCATGACTCACAATGAAAAATCTTAGGGTTTCAAAATATAATGACAGCACTCAACATCTTAAGGCAACAAGAATGTAACAACAATGGAATTAGGGTTTCGTTGATGCTTTTTGGCAAGATTTTGAATGGAAAACCTCTTTATTTAAAAGCTTAAACTACAAGAATTTAAGTCAAATGCCAAAACGTAGCAACTATTTATTTTTGTACACAACAAATTTACCAAAACACAAGCGCAACGAGGAAATCACAGCGAGTTAAATGTTCTCTGGGTTGAAAACTCATCTAGGTGATCTCCTCGGATGTTAAAGATGAATTAGACTTCATACAACATAAATAATTTCAGAAAAGGGAAAGTTGAAACATGGATGTGGTCGTGGTGGTGAGAAAACCCTCAGTTTGCAGAAGTGATCCCCTGCATCCAAAACGCAGCTAGATCTCGTTGATATTCAGGGCATCTAATGAGGATGAGTAACGTGCTCAATGGATTTTTGAAAGATAAAACATATCTTTATAACCCTCCACACGATCCAGTACTTCCTTTAATTTCAATAATGACTAATGTTCAAGCGCAATGCAAAGGAGAAGCGCAACAGCAAATTATGGTGACAAAGATATGATCTACTATCGAATTTGACCATGCAACTGACTGAAAATACATCACTAACTTGTCCCAATAATGAAATGCCAAGCCAATTATTGCATGTATCCATGAATTTGATGACACATTAACCCTAGACTTACTAGATCATAACAGCACTTTATAAATTGACCAAAATAATAAAAATACCAAACTTGACTTTGAATACTATAACATAGGACTCTAACAGTTTCAAATCATTTCTAAAATTTGTCTATATTGGATATATATATTTGAATCTACTTCAATTTGGCTTTGGAATCACTCCAATTGGATGTCATATTATCATCAAAATATCATCGGGTAATCTAGGTTGGTTACCACTCCCTAACAAGTAACAATGAAAAACTTTCAATCAATCCTTTAAGAGATATCTTTTATATGAATTTTTTGAAATCATTTTGATTTTTTATTGGAGAAATAAACTCCTCATGGTTTCTTTCCGTAATAATTTCATCTTGTGTTGTAGGCACAATGTTAGTTTTTTTGCAAGTCAAAGAAGGATCGTGAAGGTCAATCCATGAACAAGTGATTTTCAAAGACAAAATTTCATGAAATAGGGCATGTCACCAACCATGAAAATAATTTTTCTATCATATAATATTAATTCCTTGAACGAACCATGTTTGAAGATCAAGTCCCTAGGGACAGGTTGCAAAATATTCCAACTATTGACCTACATGGATTTTCAACAAAGTTCAGATGGAAAGAATACAAGGAGAATGGGGAATTAATCAAAGACCAATGTTACAAAAGTATGGCCCCATTCTACACTATTGATCCCATTGGTGCACAAGGCCCCTTCAAGAAGATTTGAATTACCATGGTATTCCCATACATCTTCTAAAACTCAAATTTCCCATTGAAGTTTATGAAGTTTTATTTTCCTATGTGGTTAACTTTAAATCCCTTGAATATCATTCATGTAACCATTGTCATCACGTCACAAATCTAGCGTACTTCTTTTATCCATAACACCATAGCTTCCTACTCCACTCACCCCTAACCCACCCAATAAAATAACTTGGTTCACTTACAATGTTAAGTTACCTTGTTAGTTTCACTAGTTATTGAATAAAGAGATCTTGTTGCTACCAATCCATCAAAGGTTTTTTCTACTTACTACTAATATTGGCTAGCATGATTCCTTCATATTCAAACATATGGCAATGTGCTACAAGTCTTGCAGTATGTTTCTATTCTCAATAATACTTCACAGATCCACCATTGTGATAGAAGCAACAAAAATAACAAAAACTCTTAGGATGACATTGGTATTGTCACACAAGAACCAATACCAATTATTCCTATAGTTGTCACGCAAGAACCAACTACATGATTTCTGAAGAAATAGGCATTGTCACACAAGAACCAACACCTGCCACTCATGTGGTCATTACACAAGAGCCAAACACCAGATTTTTGAAGAAATAGGTGTTGTCACACAAGAACCAATGCCTGCCATTCATGTGGTTGTCACATAAGAACCAAGCAATGTATTTATAAATAAATAGGTGTTGTCACATAAGAACCAACACCTACCATTCATGTGTTTGTCACACAAGAACCAACAATAGACAAAAAAATGAGTTGAAGAAATGATCCATCTAGAAAAGACTATTGTCCCAAAAGAACCTATAGCAGAACAAGTTGTTGCAGAAGTAGTATTCCCTAAAAGATTCAAAGAAAGATATTTCAAAACTAGGAGGAGACTTTATTGTTAGAACTTGGCATACATTTTCAAAAATGTTGTCTCTCCACCATGAGAACCTGTGAAGAATGTGTTGTAGAAGATCATATGCTCGCTGCAAATTTCATGAAATCCTTGGGTACATACAAGTATGATTGTTATTTATATTTGTTATCAAATTCATTAAATACCTTAGATTTGTATCTGGAAAGCACTTAAGCCTACTTCCCTACCATTTGCTAAATTTCTAAGGACAAAAAAATCTTGAGTTTGGGGGAGAGGGAACATTTTCACCTTTATCATTCACCACCACTTATCATACCATTCCTACCCTTGTTCAATTCCAAAGCCTTCACCACACCACCCAAACCATGACATCATATTATCTTATTCCCATGTTTTATGTCCATCCCAACACCTCCCTATTTATCCAAGCAATAAAAAGGGCTAGAAGTTGTTAAAGGAAAGACATTAGTGTTGCTACATCAAGAATTGATGTTATTACACAAGAACCAACATTAAGAAACCCTATTGTTGCTCCACAAGAACCAACATCAGGAAACCCTATTGTTTTTGCACAAGAACCAACAACAGAAGGCCTTTCTATTGTCACACAAGAACTAGTAGCAAGAGAAAAAGAAGACACGAGTGTTACTACATCAAAAATTGTTGTTGCTCCACAAGAACCAACAACATAAAAGAAGTGTAACAGCCAAAATTAAAAAATATCTAATTTAACATTAATTTAAATGAGAGTGCCACTTACCTAGCCTAATAACCATGATTTTAATTAACTAAATGTTACTTGAATGAATAGTGCTTACCTGTTTACCTGTGGTCGAAGTAGGCTTACCGCAACAAGGTTTTGGGGACGACTCTCCACCCAACCGTAGGCTCAATTGTGCAACGTCTTGCTACAACTGGCCACCCCCGAGCCCTCAATCAACGTTCTACTGCCAGTGACTCCTAGGTCTTAGTATACCATTCTCCCAAGAGAATGAAAGACAAAATCTCGGAAAGATGAAATGTCGGAATCCTCTCATCTTCCTCACCATCTATTAAATAGAACAACATTGGAAGGGGAACCACATGCACACACTCCATGTGTCTACATGCAACTTTCTTTTGATTTTTAGCTTTCTTGTTTTATTTATTTACTTTTCTTTTGATTTTTAGCTTTCATGTTTTATTTCCTTCTTTTTGATAGTTTTCTTGTTTTATTTCTATTTATTCTTATTTAGAGTTTTAGTATGGTTATTACTATTTTTATTTTTTTACTATTTTTATTTATTTTCTTGTATATATTTTTAATATCATTTATTATTTAACATTTATGATTTATTATCTTTATTATTTTTATTATTTATTATTAAGTGATTTATTTATTATTATTAATTATTATTTTTGCATTATTTATTTTTATTATTATATTATTATTTGTTATTTTTATTATTTATTATTTATTATTAAGGGGAGGGATATTACAAGAAGTAGATAACATGGACAAGCCAAGGAAATAATCGAAAGAGGAACATGCTTCCATCAGGAAAAAAATCAAGTTGTGATTCATTGGAGGTTGCATTATATTTGGTATGTGGATTACAAATCATTTCATATACATGTTACAAAGGAGATTGATGTGTTGTAGTTCATAATAAGTGTTGTTCACTACATATAATGTGAATAAAGTGTTCCAAAGATCAATTATGTTGCCAGTATCCTCAACAACAACTACAAAGGCTACAACACTCATGTTTCAAACCTCTTTTGACATATTGTAACAAGAAAAAGACCTTTTATAAATTGTTGCAGTTCCATCAAGTTGCTACATATTCCCTCTTATAGGGTGGTTTGTGGTAGCTTATATCAGCATAATTTCTCGTACTGAGCCTAGACACATAACATAAATCATGGGGCATCTAAAGACAAGCAAGAAACCTAATTGAGAACAAAGGGAAACATTGTAGTCTTGATCAAATTTGAATAAGACTTCATGACTTGACTAATGCTTGGAGGTGGAGCCATCAAATTAAGAAATATGTATTGAAAATGAAGCTTCATTAAGTAGTTATCATCATAGCTTGGTTGAAATATAGGTAGAGGTTTGCATAAGGAAATGCAACATATTGAGTTTGGGGTAGATGATGAGTCACAAAATTACCATCATTTTACACCACCCTTTCCTTCCTTTTATCCATTTTTCATTTACCTATAACCATGTATTATCCATTTTAATGCTCACACGTGAGATTCATGCTCAAGATGTTTTTCAGTACATTTCTTAGTACTTCATTTGATTTATGATTAACATTAGATATTATTAGTATATTATGTATTTACTTTTGAAGTGACAACTCATGTGTGGACAAGTTATTATATGGTTTTTATTCACATGCTACGAAATCATGTTCTCCATAAATCACGGTTGTTCCACATCCATTTCCATAGATTTAAGTCATTTTTATGGCTACTACAACCACAGGGTTCTCATATGTTTAAAACAGTTGTTGCATAATCAGACTTGTATCAGCCTGCTAAAAAATCATACCTATAGCAACCTACTACAAAATCAAACTTGTAGTTTCCTATTGCATAATATTATTTTCACCTTTGCAATAATTGCAACACTTGAAGCCATATCAAAGGAGGTTCAAATGCATCATAAATAAAATGCAACAACAAGATGGATCACCAATCACATAGCTAGTTGGGGAAGACAATGATATATATATATATATATATATATTTGATTATTGAAAGGCATATTTCTATGTGCTTAAGTGTGCATATCCACTTTTATTATGGATTAAAGATCCCCGGTATATATACCATGGATCTAGGGAGCCCAACACTATTAATAATTATTTTTTAACATATCTTGTGCATGTTATTATAGCCCACATGACTTATTTTGAATTTGACAAGTAGTGGCATCCCAAAATATGTGGGAAGTTAACAAGAATCTTGGAACTATTCTAGTTCTTGTACCTATTTGAGAATATTTTATCCTCAAGTGCCTCTATATTTAGATATTTGTTCTAACCATTTGAGGATATTATCTAGTGGATCTATATTTAGCAAATTGTTGTAACCACTTGAGAATATCTTATCCTTAAGTGGATCTATATTTAGATATTTGTTGTAACCATTTGAGATATTATCTAATGGGCCTATATATAGAAAATTGTTGTAACCACTTGAGAATCTCTTATCCTCAAGTGGGTTTTTAGTTTCAAGCAATTTTATGTATAAAAGGGTGTGCCATCTCCACTCCAAGAGAAGGGGACTCCTAGAGCACAAGTCCAAACCATGATGGAATACAATAAGCTTTATTCAGATCTTCCTCAATATAGATTGTAGTTTCATAGTTTTTTGTAGTGTGTGAAGTGATTTATTTATGTTGTTCTAATTTTAATTCATTGGCTTGTTCTTAGGAGGTCGAGCTTACTCCATAGGATCAAGCCATTGAACAATTTGTTCATTTTTTTGTGTCAAGGTTTATTTTTAATTTCCTTTGTAGTTAATTTATTTTTATTACTTTATGGCTTATACAAGTGTGTTTTAATTTTCTATAATGCAATTTTTAAATTCATAGTTATTTTTATTTAAGGTGATGATTCCTATGGAGTTCAGCTACTACAAATCTTTGTAGTAGTTTTTACATGATCTGTGTGTTGGAGAATTGTCTAAGTTCAATTCCACCGGTGAAACGAAGCTAAACATCCTAACTTTGGATGCATGGGGTGCCACATAACCATGCTTTGGGGATAACTTGTAGAAACATTTTCTACCTAGACTCCATGTCACATTAGGATTTCCTTTCCGTTGCATAGGTCATTTAGGAAATCGTAAGATTCTTTCTTCTTGTGTATACAACAGGCAACTTACTGACCCTTGTTTGACAAATAAAGTGCACAGTGTATCTCAAAACCCTAATTAAAATAAATAACATATAAATACTTTGTCACGAAGCAACATGAAATAAAAGTCATAGAACAAGTGGATGATCCACCTCCTTCTACAGTGTCTTAATTTTCCAATCCATTATATTGAGAGAGAGTGAGAGAGAGAGAAAACATGGTTTTCAGGCACTACCAACACTTAGTGATGTTAGAAAACTATGCACTAGATGATATCACCAAGATAAGAAAATTGTGACTCAGACTAGCAGAGTTCGAAAAAAAAAAAAATAAGAATAAGAATAAGAAAAATAACATATCTACTTTTGCTTTTTCAACATGATCTTTGTTGAACCTGTAACACCCCCGGGTTAAGTTTCCATGTAAAAAAAATATAAGACCAAGGTCATGGGCACATGTTCCAAGTTGAATGGTGGAAAAACATCCTAGTGGGTGTCACTTTCAGTTATTTATGGCTAAGGAAATTGGCAAAGCCATTGGCAAAGAAAAAAAAGCATTAATTGGTATTTATTTATGAAAATAAAGGAAAATAGGAGAAAAGGAACATGAAAGGTCACATATTTGCATGATAGGGAAATTGAAGAGAAAATGAAGGAAACTGAAGAAAATAGAGGCCTCAATGATAAAAAGGATTTTGAGAATCAGTTCACAAACTTTTGTCAATTCAATCTTTGGCTCTCTCATTCATTCTCTCATACTCTTGTACACTTAGAGAATTCTTGGAGCATGCTTAGAAAACTCTAGTAATCTTTTGGATTGGAAAAGAAGGCAAGGGAAAGCAGGAAGGCGCAAGGGAAAAGTTGGATCAGTGGCTACAGCTGGAATTTTTTGTAGGTAACAAGTTGCATGTATGATTTTCTTGCTAGTTTTGGCATGCATGGTACATGCATGTGGTTTCTCGATTATTTGTTGTCATTGGCATGGAGTATTGCCTAGATAGACAATGGTTTTAGCCTTGCCTTTCCATTTCCTAGATAGCCATGGTGTTGTGGATTTTTCCACCTGTTGTTTTTATGGGTGCCCAGGTTCCTTAGTGGGTTGAGTTACTAGTCCCTAGAGCTGGGTTGGACAAACACTCTAGAGCCCTGGAAGGTTGTCAGTTGAGTTACTAGTCCCTGGAGCCACAGTTGGAACAAACACTCTAGAGCCTAGACAACTTAGGTAGAGACTGATTTGGTTGGTGTTAGTGATGTCCAACCGTGAGGTGGAATCACTAGTTGAAGGTTGAGGTGATTTTGCCTCTGGAAGCCCTGGTTTGGTTTTGCTTGGCTTATTCCATGAGATCCCACATTCATGATTGGAATATGGTGCGGGTGTGATTGGATGAAAGAGAGATTTGGTACAGCCCAATCTACCGTCGAGTGGTACGTGGAAGTCCCTGACTTGGTTGGATTTTGCATATGTTAATAAGAGCTCTTTTCCTATTGTATTCTATGAGTATTGGTACTTGTTATTATGTGGATTTAATGGTTGTTCTATCATGGTTATTATTCTGGTTATATGTGTTGATTTTGGGTAGCATCGGATGTGCTCTAGCCATGAAAATTGGTGGAGAGGCTAAAGCACATGAGATCTCCAAGACTTGAAATGGTTTGGGGAAATTCCACTTGGTTAGAGAGATATTAAAATAATTAATATTTTTAATGGAGTTCCTAAGTCTAAACTTAGGAAAATTAAAATACTAATGGGTATTAATATAAAACTGGGTGAGAAGGTTCTAAATGACATGGATCAGGCAAAATCTAATCTTAACCATTGATTAGGGACTTAATCTTGGCCATTGAAGACTCAACAGGAAAAGTATAAGAGGAGGATTGAGGGTCAATTGGAGATACACCAAGATTGGTCAGTCACTTCAATTTCCTAGAGCGGGGTTTGCTGAGAGAAATCAAACAAGTGACCTGAGTTGCAGCGAGGGGCAGTGAGTGCATAATAGAGAGGCAGAGATAGTGCTAGAGGGTCAGCGCAGTGTTTGAGGAGGCTACGCAGAGCTAGTAAGAGCCACGCAGAAGGCTAGAGAGATTGCACAGAGGCTACCAGGGCCTGCATGGGTGATGCAGAGGGCCACAGAGCTGATCCAAAGGGTCTGAGTGCTGATGTAGGGGGTTCCAGATCTACGCAGAAGCTAGCAGGGCTGACGCATAGCCTTGAAGAAGTGCTGGAAGGATTTTCGTGAGGCAGACTTGCTGAATAGCTGCTTCCGAAGAGAGGTATTACTACGAGATAGAAATCTATGTTGGGTGAACCAGTTTGGCACCCTAGTTGTACTAAAGAAAGTTGCTTAATAATAAAACCCACAGAACTGTTGCACCAGTTTTCCCAAGTTGGGTTTTTCCAGGGACGATTGTCCAAAAATAACGGTGTCCCTTTTGTGTTTTTCTATTATTTCATTTGATAATATGTATATGAGTTGAGACTGCATTGGTGTTTATTTTCAGTATTTATATGGTTAAATAACTTATTGAGTAATAAACAAGTAGGAGAAATAAACTAGATAATACAAGAATAATTTCTAACGTGTTAGTCTTAAATTTCAACATGGTATCGGAGTGTTGTAGATCACAGGAGAACTGAATACACCAACTTAATCAGAGGCATTTGTAGCAGTAGCAGTTGTCCCGAGAGACAAAGCTGCTCCTAAGTAGAAAGCAGCCAAGAAGGAGTGATGCTGAGGGCCTGCGTCATCATTTCGAGCCAAAGAGAGGACCAGCGTAGAGACAGAGAGAGGCATAAGAGGCTCACGAAGAGACACATCATCCTACTCAGTCAGGTAGGCTTGACGCTGTTGGCTAGAAGAGCGATGCAGTCTTGTCGAGATTGCGCAGAGCTAAGAGGCTCAATTTCTTCAGTTGTTGGGGCCTAGGGAGCTATGGGCAGATTGTGGATTCAAAAGTTGGTGGCGTGTTGTTGTTGTTGAAGTAGAACAATACCTAACGAGACAGAACCAAGGTAGAGGGAGTCGCTGCCTTGAGGGATTTCTAGCCAAGAAATCTAGATCTGAGTTGCAGATGCAAAGAGGATCGGAGAGGAGTGGATCGACAGGTTGACGGGAAGATTTCCAGAAGGGAAATCAAGACTCAGAGGGAGTCTAGGAGAGAAATTCCAGGAGGGAATTCGAGACTCAAAGGGAGTCCAGGAGTAGAGCGGATATGGCAATGAACGAACTGGGGGATCAGGACAGGGTGGACAAGACCTCCAACTTTGTCATCTGGAAGGCGAGGATCCTATATGTTCTGGATAGACATCGCATCAAGGGCTTCGCCTTGAGAATCGTGGCTATCCCAGTTGACCCAGCTGATAATGAAAGATATGAGGATGCAATGGCAAAGGCAAAGTGCATAATCCTTGATGGGGTCAAGGATCATGTGATGCCACATATTGCCGAGAAGAACACGGCAAAGGAGATGTGGGATACCTTGACGGCATTGTATCAAGCACTTCCGTGCAGAGGAAGATGTTGTTGGAGAATCAGTTGTGGATGTATTAGATGCAGAAGGGGGAGCAGATAGATATATACCTCAGCAATTTGCAAGAGATTCGGGACCAATTTACTTCCATATGGGTCACACTGGATCAAGAGTTCATGGTGAGGACAACCCTGAATGCAATCTCTCAGGATTGGGAAACATTT
This sequence comes from Pinus tabuliformis, assembly GCA_031772625.1. Lineage (NCBI taxonomy): Eukaryota > Viridiplantae > Streptophyta > Pinopsida > Pinales > Pinaceae > Pinus > Pinus tabuliformis. The sequence goes on from CM062804.1 coordinate 1,460,659,447, forward strand.
GTCCAAAGAATTTTGGGCAGAGTTGATCTTCCAGGATGAGAAGAGATGTGGGTAGCTCTTCGCCGAGAAGAAATCAGACAGTTGACCAAGGCGGGAAGTAGCAACAAATGAGGTCGAATCAAGAAAGAGGAGGAGGAGGATGTAGCTCTAACATCTGTGGGATAGCAAAGGGAAGAGGAAGAAGAAGCACATCTCCAAGGTAAAGTGCTTCAATTGTGGGAATTTGGGTCATTATGCAACCTAATGTCCCAGGAAGAAGAATAAGGGGGAGGCTTCTGACTCCAAGGCAGCTCCGGCTAAGGTGGAGAAAGAAGTCAAAATGGATGACGATTATGCCATGAGTGCTCATGCACCTCTAGAGAAGAGGTGGGGAGACATTGAGTTGTACTCAGGAGGACTACAAAAGATGAGGAGCATGATCCTTGAGGTACCCGAGTATCTGACTATAGGAGCCCCGAATGATGGTAGCAGGATGATGGATGTCGGTAGAAGCAAGATGCGAATGAAGTAACGAGGCAGTGCTAGAGTGTTGGGATCTATAGCAGCGCAGTGGAGGTTGTGGCAGTGCAAGATGAACAGAGGTGGTTTTAGTAGTGCAGAGAGGCACAGAGATGGTTGCAGCAATGTGAGAGGCACAAAGGTGTTTGCAGCAGCGAAGAGGCAACAGAGGGAGCACAAGATAGCAGCAAAAGTAGCTTCAGCATCAGGAGGATCCTGCACTGGTAAGGAAGTCAATAGTTGGGTAGATCAGTTACTTACTTCTTGGTAACTGAGTTGCAGTGTATCAGTTAGTAGTGGTAGTGTTATGGGCAGCATGATGCAGCATGTTGGGAGAGGGTTGCAGTGCAGATGCAGTGTTGGGAAGAAGGACCAACAGCAACACGGATGCAAAGGGAGTTACAGTACAGATGTAGCAGTGGCAGTGGTAGAGCCATGGGCAGTAGTACAAGAGGTAGAAGTGCAGTGGATGTTGGGCAATAGGCCAAGCATCAGCACAGGTACTGGTGTTGGATGATGAGTGTGATGCTCATTGGTGGAGCATTACTAGAGCACATTCCTCACTAAGAGGGAGTGTTCATTTAGGTTAGCATCAGATGTTCTCTAGCCATGAAAATTGGTGAAGAGGCTAAAGCACATGAGATCTCCAGGACCCAGAAATGGTTTGGGGAATTCCCACCCGGTTAAAGAAATATTAAAATAATTAATATTTTTAATGGAGTTCCTAAGTCTAAACTTAGGAAAATTAAAATATTAATGGGTATTAATGTAAAACTGGGTGAGAAGGTTCTAAATGACATGGATCAAGCCAAATCTAATCTTAGCCATTGATTAGGGACTTAATCTCAGTCGTTGAAGACTCAACGGGAAAAGTATAAGTGGAGGCTTGAGGGTCAACTGGAGATACACCAAGATTGATCAGTCAGTTTGATTTTCTGGAGCGGGGTTTGTCGAGAGAAATTGAACAAGTGATCTGAGTTGCAGCGAAGGGCAGTGAGTGCATAGCAGAGAGGCAGAGATAGTTCCAGAGGGCCCGTGCAGTGATTGAGGAGGCTACGCAGAGCCAGCAGGAGCCATGTAGAAGGCCAGAGAGACTGCGCAGAGGCTAGAAGGGCCTACGTGGGTGATGCAGAGGGCCACAAAGCTGACCCAAAGGGTCTGAGGGCTTGTGCAAGGGGTTCTAGAGCTACGTAGAGGCTAGCAAGGCTGACGCAGAGTCTTGAAGAAGTGTTGGAAGGATTTTCGTGGGGTAGACTTGCTGAATATCATCTTCCGAAGAGAGGTATTATTGCCAGATAGAAATATCTGTTGGGTGGACTAATTTGGCACCCTAGTTGTACCCAAAAAATTTCTTAATAATAAAACCCTCATAACTGCTACACCGGTTTTACCAAGTTCGGTTTTTCCGGGGATGATTGCCCAAAAATAATGGTGTCCCTTGTGTGTTTGTCTATTATTGCAGTTGATGATTCGTATATGGGTTGAGACAGCATTTGTGTTTATTTTCAGTATTTATATGGTTAAATAACTTGTTGACTAATAAAAAAGTAGGAGAAATAAACCAGATAATCTAGGAAGAGTTTCTAACGTGTTAGACTTAGAAATTTCAACAATATGTTGGTTATAAGCATGGTTCTATAACAGGATCTAGTTATGGCTCTTGATATGATTTTATTATTGATGAATGGTTAATGAATGCACGAGAAAAAAATGTTATTTCAGCCATTATGAGAGGGCATTAGACCTTGTTGGTGATTCTCAAATAAGTTTCAGACCCCTATGTTCAAATATGCATTCATGACTGGTAGATTACATGTTCACAATATGTTTGACAAAATGGTTGTCATGGTTAGGCTTCGTTAGGTCAATTCCTTGAACAAGTTTTTTATGAATGGATTTGTCTTGATGTCATTATTGATTCTGGAAAGTCTCATTGAGTTCCAGGGAGTGGTTTGGACGTTGACTTGGAATTTAGGCTCAGAATTTGGGATTGCACCCTCTGAATTTAGAAATATTGGGTTGCAACCGCATGGATGCAGGCTTGTGCATGCGATTGGAGGCTCCCAACCGCATGGAGGAGTTGTTGTGGGAGCGGTTGAGGGCCTAGGGCCAAGATAGAGGTCTAGCTTATGTTTGGGCCACCTAGGGTGGTTGTTTAGCCCTTGAGTGACCTGTGGCTCCTGTAGGAGGTGTTGAGTTGTCAGTTTGTCGTCATCAGTCAACCCCACATCCTTAAGTGGATCTAGGAGGTCAAGTCAGGTCATAGTATCTCTTCCTCTCATGTTAACCCCAGTGGGCTAGTGAAACTTGGTAAATGTGGGAGGGGTGGTTACAGAACCTCTGAATTTTCCTCCTTCTAACAATCCATTTTTCCTTTTTCCACCCATTTTGTTACACATTTTCACTTCATTCCATGTTGTTTATGAATTAAAGGTCATCCGGGTCATGCAAGTTACAATGAAAAGGTAATCATCCATCAGTAACTCAAAATATATGTTTTCTTTATGAAATTGGTTTAAACTATACTATAGCTACCAAAATGTGCACTTTCTATAGCTAACTTGAATTCCCACAGCCAAACCCAAATTTCTAGTGGTTCGCACATGTTAGAGAACAACCAAGACACATGAGTAGTTTCCAAATGCCACCTACATGGATGTCCACCTACTGGTCACAGGTGGAAACTCACAGGATAAGCGTGGCTCATTGGTCAAACTTGTGGTCAACGTCGCTATGGAATACTTGTTTTGTGCAATATATCAAGAGACTGACTCTACAATCAAGTGAGCATGGAAATAAAAAGCGAGCAAGATCAGAAGACATGAATTTAAGTTGATGATGTGTCAATAAATGACTTCTCATGATTTTCTCCTTCAATAGCGAATCATGAGAAGCAGAATTCCTATTTTGGTTCAAAATCTTAGATGTCGATTTCAGTTCTCGGTTCTTGGCAATAATTCCTTAAGTTGTTAATCTTGAAACCATTATAAAGACACTTTGTTTTGAAATCGAAATACAGTGAATTAATTTCAAAACTATTGTTATTATGACTTCATATTATATACTTTGTTTTTACACTTCAAGTAATACAAGCTCTGTTCATGACATACATGTGATTTTATTATGGATTCATATCTCGTGATCTAAGTTTTTAACCTCTCGCACTCATCAGGAGGGCCCCATGAGGATGTCTAAGATTGTATAGATGTATTTTGTCATTTTGATTCCATTTCTTTATGCTCTGCGACTAGATTAGAATTTGCTTCCTTTAGTTGTTCAATTCATTTGAATCCTCTATTTAATTTTAACGCTCGATTTTAAATTAGGATTGTACTCATTTATCTTTGTTCCATTAAAATTCAAGAACTCTAGTTCAGAAATGCACACTTGTAATCTCTTATGCGCTCAAATATTTATCGATATTCCCTTACCTTTTGGTTATTTCTTTCTAGAATAGATTCAATTCCAAGCTCGGTATATTAGCTCTGCTTTCTCAAGTTTTATAGTTTAGAATTTATTTCAAGCCTCATAGATTAAATTTGCTTCAAAGTTTCATAAAATAGGTTTCTTTTCCATGTCAATAGTTTATATTTCCTTTCAAATCATACTAGAGTAATTTTGTCTTTCAAAGTTCAATAAATTAAGATTTCATTTCCTTGCTCCATAAGAATAGATTTTGAAGTTTTTGCATTAGCATAGTTCGTTTTGAATTCATTTACTTTTCAAGTCTTGAATTTAATTTTGGCGTCTGAGACAAAACATGTGCATGTACTTACTAAGTTCTCGTCATAAATAGGTTTAACATACTTCTTGCAATTAGAATAGTTTTATTTAAATTAAAAGTTGGTAGCCTAGCATATATAGTGCAAGTGTACCTCGCAAGTTCATGAACCCTAGATTGATGATTTAATGAAAGTAATTTAGTCAAAAGTTAAATTACACAACAATCTTTATGATGCCATATGATCTAGACATGTTATTTGGATATGATCTCGCAGTAATAATTGTAATGATGATAGCATCTCCAAGGCTATCTTTCAAAACAAGACTACATGAGGTGAGCAAAAGAATGGCATGTCTAGGTATCTTATCTGTAATGCAAACTTAAAGGTGATGGGAAAATTTGCAAGTAAAATTTTATGTCTTTTAGGCAATGGATCACTTTGCAAAAGAACATAAAGCAATGGTTTTAAAACTTAGTTAACAACATAAAAATAGAAACAAATATACCATATCAGAAACACAAGATACCAAAATAAGGAGTTCAACCCTCTCCTGGGCTACATCTCCTGGTCTAGCTTCCAATGTTGGGCCTCTTTCATTAAGTGCTCAAATATGTGTTTATATGGATTTACAGTGCTCAAAATGTAAAAATTATGTCTCCAATGGCTCCAGAACAGTCAAAAACCCCCAGTTGGGCTCTTGTTGGGCTCAATTTGGCAAAAAACTAAATAAGTTATGCTCTAGAGACGTTTTTCTGTGAACTGCTCTATAAATTGTACTCTCCTACTAACTATCCTACGAATTGCGCCTTTTCTGGAACCAAATAGTACCATTTTCTCCCTCCACCGAAGAGATTTCCATTGGTTAAAGTGCAATTTTCCACCTCCTTTAAACGCACAATGACCCCTTAACTTCGAAACTCACGACCATATGGGCCACACAAGGTCAAGGGTTGGGCCTTAATGCCTACCCCTGCCAGTTAAGCACCTTTTTCTTTGGAACATGGTCTTATGGGTGCCATGAGTCTAAGGGTTGGGGTAATTGCACGCCCTTCCCGCTACCCCCTTAACTGTCTGGGCTTGGTCATATAATGGTCCAAAGGACCTTGGGTTGGCCCTCTTGTTGGAGCGCCTTCCACTTGGCGTCTTCAACTTGGAGTTGTGGTCATGTGGGCCCACATAGAACCAAGGCCTAGGGCATATGCCTAGCCCTCCTTTCGTTGGCCCTCAAACTTCTCCGCTGAGGTCATATTAAGGCCAAATGCCCAGGGGCTGAGGGCCATTCCCAAGCCACTTTTCCTCGGGCGCCTTTCAAACTCCGTTGAGGATGATATGCAGTGAACGTGACTGGGTTGTTCCCATATTATCTACACCCATCACCAAACTCCACGCCCACGGTCGTGTGCATCACATGTGACCTCGACCTGGGCTTAACCTCTAGCCTCCTCAACAGATAGCACTCTGGTACTTTGCTGCGTGGGCATATGATATGTCATGGGACCTCGGGCTGGTGCCTTGTCCCAATCCCCTAGACTATTAGCTCCAAACTCTGTCGGTTGTGGTTATATGAGGGTTTTGGGACCTTGGGTCGGGGCTAAGCCCGAGCCCTCAGCTCCCATCTACCTACGATCTTGTGGGCAGTAAGGTGACCAAGGGCCAGGACTTAGCCCTGACCCCTTTCCCCAACATAACTACACATAAACTTTAAATAAAAGTTCATTGTTATATATATTAAGTTCCACCATGCGATCTAGCGATAAGCTGTTGTGCTACTTGTTTTGAGATATTGTGTTTGATTCTCCCTGGTGGCAGTCCGACCTTAACCAAATTTTGCTCAGTACCAAGGTGCCTCGTGGAAGCTTGTGATTGGGCCACATGGCACCCAACCATTGGGCCACTTAACAATTGCGACCACTAATCAAATGCACCCAAAAAGTAAACCAATCACATGAGGCCACTTGGAAGCCTATCATTGGCCCAAGAGGTATAGTCAGCTTGCCTATTCACCCTACCTAGTCAACTTATAGACTGCCCAGTGAGTAGTCCTGCACCCAATCTGCAATTCTTTTACCTGCTTGGGAAAACGATTAGAACATGATATCGGGAGCATACGATATTAGTTTTGAGCGATTCAAGTTGTGTTGGATTCAAGTCAGCGAGCTCTACGCTTTGGCAGAAGTTTCGAGCACTTTTTAACACTTTGAATTTTGAACACTTTATTAATCCCTTGGATCACTCCTCCCAGATGGAAGCTTTTGGAGCTCCAAAAGACTATTTTCAGTCAAAAAATAGATGAGGGTACAATTCCCTCACCCTTCCAATCTCAATTGATTTGGCTTTGCTTGGATTTGTACCTTTGAGCCCCATACGAAGGTGCTTCCCATTCCTTCTTCTTGAAGTTCTTGTTTTTCTGTCAAGGGTAGTATCTTGCTACAATTATTCAAGATATTTAGGAGATAAAACTTCTATTGAAAGAATTTGAACATTCTCTCCTTGATCTTCAATAAAAGGAGACTCACCCAATTTCAAGTTCTTTTCACCCTGAAGCGTTTCTTTGCTGATGCAAAGCCTTACTTCATTTCCAACTTGGAGATTCTAGTCAACACGATGCTTATCATGTCTAGCCTTATATTTGGCTTGACTCTTCACCAAATGTGATCGCCATCACTACACACCATCCTTCTTCAAAGCCAAAACATTAGGAGACCCACAAGAAGATTTATTAGAACTAATGTTCCCTTTGTCAAGTAGCTCTTGCATCTGCTTCTTGATTCATGCATTCTCTAACACTGGCATCTTATTCATACCAATGTTCAAAAGTGGTGCATCCTACTGCAATTGAACTTCATGTTGTTTTCTTCTTTTAGGAGGCAACACATTAGATTCCTGAAACATCTTACCACATGTGTTGACAACTTCAACTAAATCATATTTTAATCTTGCATCACATTCTTGGAAGGCTTCTTATTCCTTAGCATATTTATGTTTAATCATTAACAATGTAAAATTTTGACTAGCATTTTCAAACCTCTTCATTTTTCCAGCATTCACAAGAGATAAATTAAACTTCTTGTGATGTGATCTAACAATATACTCAATCCCATTTTTAAACAATTGACACTTTTTCTCACGGTGATGAAAGATGGCTTTCCTATCATATAGGTATGGGCTTCCCAAAACAATCCCACATATGTCAAGTGGTACTACATCAAGTTCTACCTCATCAATCAAATTTGGAGTGATGGCGAATTTAAGTATGCATTTTCTTGTCACTTGCAATTTGGCATTGTCACATACCCAACCCAAAGGATAAGTTTTAGGATGAGGAATGGTTTCCAAATTTAGTTTCTTGATAGTGTCTTCTGAAATAAGGTTTTCTTTTGATATATTATCAAACAAATATCTAATTTGTTATGTTGTTTTATGACTCTAATATGGAAAATCTCTATTATTTCTCTTTCATTTTGAGTTTCAATGGGCTTGCTAGAAGAACTCGTACTTGCAATATAATCCTTACCTTTCAATCCCATGGTTATGATTTTTGTTTCATCTCTGGAATCAGATCCTAGATCTTGTTGTGTAGTTGCAGCAGTCTTTTCTTTCTCCTTGTTGTTAAACATTTTGGGTTTCATCTCAGGATGAAGTTTCCAATAATGGTCTTCATCATGGCCTTCTTTTGAACAGTTTTTACATGTGATTTTTTCTCCCTCTTTCTTGATTGAAACATTATTTTTATCCTTTCCTTTGTACTTCTATTTTCTTTTTTCTCAAGACTTAAATGAATTCTCACTAGTTTCTTCAGAAACGTTCTTCCCTCTTGCTTCTAAATGAGTTTCCTGTACACAAACTTCATCTAATTTTGTAGGGTTAAACATGAGAATTTTGTGTCTTAAAAACTATGAAAACCTCAAATGTATTTTAGTAGAGTGTCTTGAGAGGATAAATCTATACCCAAAATTAAAGCTCTTTTCCTAAATTCTAAGGTATAGCTTTGCACATTTTGACCCTTAGCTTGCCTAAAGTTCTATCAATCCATTATAGTTTTTTGCATGTATGCTAATGGATAAAATTGTCTTCTTATTGCAACAACAAAATCATTCCAAGAGGATAAAACCTTACCATTTTTCTTCATGTCCTCTTGAGTTTTGGCCTCCCACCAAATAAGTGTTGTATTTTCCAACCTAAGAGAAGCAAGCTGAATTTTGGTTTCATCATCTTTGATTCTTTGTATCCTGCAATACACTTCAATCTGACGAAACCTAATTATCTAATTTCTCAGTATTTACATCTACATCATACATAGGCAATTCGAACTTTATGTCAAGATTTAACAAAGGAGTTTTACCATGTCCCTTTGAAGAATTTGGAGGTGTTTGTGAAGGGGAAGAAGTAGAAGAAGATGAGGATGAATATGAGGATGGAGGTGAAGGTGGTGGGTTGTCACCATCTCCTCCATTCCCTTTTGAAGTTTTGTCTCCATTTCCTTCATTTCCTTTTGGAGGTTTTGATCTCTCTCCCTGCGACCTTGATTTCCTCTCCTAGTGAAGAAATTTTACCATTTCAGACATTTCAAAGAAAGATTTTCTGAAAGTTCTCTCATCCTCAAACATCCCTTCAGGACCTTCTTCATGTGCCATGATTGGTGAAGCTTGAGATATGTGTGTTCTCCTTGAAACAATTTGAGACCTTGGCTCCACAAGTTCTCCTTCTCCTCTTTTGAGCTTCAACCTTGTAAGCATCAGAAAACACTTGCAAACAAAATCAAACCTTCAAAATAACCTTGAGCTCTGATACCAAACTAATTTGTAATTCAAACTTTAAGGTGATGGGAAAATTTGCAAGTATTATTTTATGTCTTTTAGGCAATGGATCACTTTGCAAAAGAACATAAAATAATGGTTTTAAAACTTATTTAACATCATAAAAACAAAGACAAATACACCATATCAAAAACACAAGACAGCAAAATGATAAAGGAGTTCACCCCTCTCTTGGGCTACATCTCTTGGTCCAGCTTCCAATGTTGGGCCTCTTTCATTAAGTGCTCAAATTTATGTTTACATGGATTTACATTATTAAAAGTGTAAAAATTATGTCTCCAATGCCTCCAGAACAGTCAAAAACTCCCATCTGTACTCTTATTGGGCTCAATTTGGCCAAAAACTAATATGCTCTAGAGAAGTTTTTCTGCTAACTACTCTACAAATTGCACTCTCCTGGTAATTGTCCTACGAATTGCGCCTTTTCCGAAACTATCAAGCATCATTTTCGCCTGGCATCGGCGAGATTACCACTAGTTTGAGTACAATTTTTCGCCTCCTTTAAATGCACAATGACCCCTTAACTCTAAAAATCACAGCCATATGGGCCACATAGGGCTGAGGGCTGGGCCTTAAAGCCTGTCCCCATTGGTTAAGTGCATTTTTCTCTAGAACGTGGTCTTATGGGTGTCATGGGTCCAAGGGTTGCGTTAATCGCCCACCCTTCCTCCTAGGCCCCTTAACCATCCATACTAGGTCATATAATGGTCAAAAGGACCTGGAGTTGGCCCCCTTTCTGGAGCGCCTTCCACCTAGTGCCTTCAACCTGGAGTTGTTGTCTTGTGGGTGCACATAGAACCAAGGCCTGGGACCTATCCCTAGCCCTCCTTTTCTTGGTGCTTAAACTGCTCCACTGAGGTTGTATTAAGGTCGAATGCCCCGGGGTTGAGGGCCATTCCCAAGCCCCTTTTCCCCCGGTGCCTTTCAAACTTTGCCGAGGGTCATATGCAGTGAACGTGACCGGGGCAGTTCCCATATTCTTCACACCCGTCACTGAACTTTGATCTGCCCATGCCCACAGTCATGTGTGTCACATGTGACCTCGACCTGTGCTTAACCTCTATCCTCCTCAACAGATAGCGCTCTAATACTCTGTTGCGTGGGCATGTGATATGCCATGGGACCTTAGCCTGGTGCCTTGTCCCAAGCCTCCCTATTGTTAGCTCCAAACTCCGCTGGTTGTGGTTATATGATGGTTTCGAGACCTTAGGCCAGGGCTAACCCGAAACCTCGGCTCCCATCTACCTGTGATCTTGTGGGCGGTAAGGTGACCAGGGGCTAGGGCTTAGCCTTGACCCCTTTCCCCAACATAATTGTGCATAAACTTTAAATAAAATTTTGTTGCTATATATACTAAGTTCCACCATGCAGTCTAGCAATAAGGCATTGTGTTACTTGTTTTGAGGTCTTTTGTTCAAATCTCCCCAGTGGAAGTTTGGCCTTAACCAAATTTTGCTCAGTACCGGGGTGCCACGTGGAAGCCTGTGATTGGACCACATGGCACCCAACCATTGGGCCACTTAAAAATTGCAACTACCAATCAAATGTGCCCAAAAAATAAATCAAACATGTGACGCCATTTGGAATATTACCATTGTCCCATGAGGTACAGTCAGCTTGCCCAGTCACCCGTTCCCAGTGACCGTATGGACTGCACAGTCAGCGTACGGACTGCCTAGTTAGTAGTCCTACGTCTAATTTGCAATTGGTTTACCTATTTGGGAAAACAATCAAAATGTGATACCGAGAGCATACTCTATCAAATTTGAGCAATTCAAGTTGCATTTGATTCAGGTCGAGGAGCTTTACGCTTTGGCATAGGTTTCAAGCCCTTTTGAACAATTGTAATTTTGATCACTTTACTGATCCCTTGGATCAGTGTCGCATGCTTTCTAACATGGGTCAAGTACTCTTTGAGAATTTCTTTAGTTTATTTTCTAAAACGTTCTTAGAAAGCTAGTAGTATGTTAATCTTATCATAATATTTCCTAATCTATTAATTGTTCATTCCATTAAATCCCCATATTCCAGTCACCTTATGTGTCTCTCTTACTTTTCATATTTATCCCTTACCTTTTACCTTTTACCTTTTATAACACTTAATTTACACTTAGATGCATGGTTTTAATCCTATTAATATGCATTGAATTTATTATGTTATAACAATTGATTTATATCACATTTTCAATAAATAAATGAGCAAGTTCCACTTAGCACAATGATGCCCCACAACCATTTTGCAGCATATTAGCCATTTTGTAGCACGTGCCATGTTTCGTAGCATGAGGTGCCATTTTGAAGCACCCCCCTTCTCATGGTTGGGTAGTACTTTCAGCCTGAAAAACTATCATGGCACGAGCATAGCAAGAATCAAATCACAGCCGACCAGTAAGGCAATAAACTCAGACAATTAATGGAAATCATTAGCAGAATCATCATATCGACTAGTTTGAAAAGATACTAGTGAAAGGAATTTCCCTCAGCACATGTGGTGCGGAATTGGGAGAGCAGGGTTAGTATACAGGTTCATACATTTGGAATTTTGATAGAAGGGAGGCAAAATCATATATAGTATTATGGGAGGAAAAATGGTTCGTATTGAGCCAACAAATGTGGAAGCCATCGGGGCAAATCCAGTAGGTTGGGATATCATTGTCTGAGTTAAATATATCGTGTTTCTCGAAAAGTTTCAAGGGCACAATACTTATATTACCTTAGAATTTTCCAGCACTTTCAATTGATCTTAGACTTTACTTCACCAATTCACTATCATGGTGAATGAGGAAACCCTCATGGAAACCACAGAGCTTCCATAGACCACCAAAAAATGGTACAAAAACTTTAAATTTTCCAACGCGAATTGGTGCTCATTGTTGGAGGAACCCTCATTATTACTAGGCCTAAAGAAAGGGATTTGAAGAGAACTATTTTAGCCACTATGGCGACAGGTTGTCTATTTCATCCAAAAATTTATTACTTGTGAAGGTCGTTTCAGCAAGGTCTACCATTACCATATACACATTTTGATGCATTTAGTTGGAATTAAGGCCATGAATATGCCTTTTTGCCTTCTAAGGAGTTTGACGAGAATAGTTGTAGTTCGGAAGCAAAGGAACCTCGAAGTTGTGCATTATTGGCAAGGATGTGCTGAAACGAATTGTATCCCATGAGGACCATTTTAACAGATGGTGAATACCAACTATGGGCAACAATCTTGCTAATCACCAAGAAATTAGTAGCCATGGATACAAAGGAGTCAACCACGATCAACAAACCCAAGCGTTGTCACCCTACAATAGCCTTGCGATGGGAGAAGGGTAAGCAAATTGTAGAAGAATGTGTGGAAAATACCAGTGATGATAAGCCTTAACCAACGGAAACTGACGTGGCTAATACCCTCAAGGTTGACTACCTATTTCATAATGAAGGCAACTTTCCATTTTAGAATGAATGTGATTTTCCATCTCAAGATGAGGTTGTACAATTCAATGTTAGGATGATAGAATACAAATCAAAGAAGAAAAGACAAAAGGTAAGGTTGATATGCCCCACTCCTTTCAGTTCTCTATTTTAATGTATTAGACCTTGTTAAAACAAAATAAGAGACTCTTATTGCAAAATCAAAAACTAAGAGCTCGGCTGCAAAAAACTTAGGAGAGGTTTCATAATTTGGACTCTATTCTTGAGGCCATCGACTAGGTTGAAGGACTATAGGTCAAAGTCGAACATTATTCCCAGGAATATACCATAAAATCCCAGCACTTATTAACAATATTCTGGATGATATTGTTACATATATGTATTTTTTCTTCAACTTAAGCATGACCTTCCCCAAAGAGAAACGAAGGATGAATTACTCGAACTTGGGATTAAAGACAAGGAAACTCGCTGATATGTTGTTGAAAATATGAGAAAACATTGGTTTACCATGTACTTCGCTCAGGGGGCCAAGTGGGGGGAAGAGATCAGGAAATTGAAGGAAAAGCCCCCACAAGAAGAAAAACTTAAAAATATTTCAAGTGATCTAGGGTTACAAGCCATTACCTGTCGAATACCTTTAAGGGTCTACCCAATATTTATACATGAACATTGGGTAACTTTTCGGCTGACACAAATCTTGGTATACCAACCTCATGTGATAACACATCCATAGGAATTCATAGATCTATATTTTAATGTTGAGAACATTGATTAGAATCTCTTATGTGGATTATATCTTTTCAATTTTATTTTGGAAGATAAATCAAGGTGTAACCCAAATATCTTTGTTGGAGGAGTACAACTTAGGGCCCTGATGTTGTATATAACTAATCTCATTCAGTGGAAGAAATCCCAAAACTTTTATGGGGCAATGTAGTAAATCTAGTCGTCAAAGAATAATATCCTTTGACGGAACCCATCATGGATGATCTAAATAGGCTCAAAATGGACCTTGTAGATGTTGTTACTGTCTAACATAATCAAAGATTTGTAGTCATACAGTACAGGGTATTGGTCAGAACTGAATCCCTCAAAGCTCTCATCGTTGCTCAAGATATGTGGGATGGGTTTCCCAAATACCTCCAACATAGGAACCCATTGGGTTATCCCTATTTCAGCCTAGATCTCAATCAAGCCACTTTTTATACTAGTTATGTACTAATATTTAGGACTAGATGGATTAGGTTACAATTTCATTTCCCAATCATCTAGTGCCCCACCAGGTTTTATTAGGCGCCCACTCATTGAGATAAGTAGGAGAAAAGGACACGATGGCACGAACTAGAATGTTGCTTGGGATATTATTATACTAGACAATTTGTGCATCCTTCATACTCATGGAGTGATATACACGCAGGCCTTCCTGAAGAAGAAGATGATGATGCATGAGGGCATGCATCAGGACTAACAGGGGGGAGATGTCAAACTATGAAATTATTCTTTTTGATGTGAAATTACCTACTCTATTTTTCACTATTCCACCTCTTTTTTCCTTAAAATTATCACTAAATCTTTGTACACATATCATGGGTAGCTTAAGGTATGAAATACATGTTTACTAGTTTTCTTATCATGTTTCTATATTAGAACTGAAGAATGTTAAAGAGTAGAGTAGTAGTAGTAGTAGTAGTATATATATCTATATATATATATATATATATATATATATATATATATATATATATATATATATATATATATAGGGTGTGTGTGTGTGTGTGTGCACGCACAGAATAAATGATGGGGCACTAACTCGGGTAAGTGAAGGTGTGTAATTGATATCATATGATTAACAGTCATGTTGGCAACTACAAAATTGGTTTGAAAATTCCTAACTCTAACAATCTCAGGAATCCTACTACAATTAGTTGAATCTACTTCACCTAGATCGTAAATTACATTACAAACTTATTTCAGATTTCTTCTTGAAATATTGAAGCAAATTAATGAAGCAGACTACACCAAATTAAATATGATTCTAAACATAGAAACTGAGCAAGGAAATACAAACACATAGGACACCGTTACTTTTGGACAAAAGTCCCCAAAAAATCCCAATGTGGTAAAACTAGTACAACAGCTCTGAGAGTTTATTATTATTAAGCAGTAGAAAATTCTAAATACATCGTTGAATACCTCACAGGGTTATTCAGGTGCAGAGAGAGAAACACTAGTAGAAGCTTTGTAATATTAACTCACACAATCACTGAGAAAAAGTCTCGGTTGATCCGGCTGTTGGATGGGGTGCCCCTGGCAGGCCCTGTGTTGTCTCTACGCTACCTCTTCGTTATCCCAGCGTCAACCCTCTTAGGTATAGTGTCACCCAACTGGGGAATCGATCAGTAGACCAAAGTCACTACTCTCAGCTTCCCGATCTCACATCCCGACTTCCGGTTGCTAAAAATGACTCTCTGCTCTGATTTTCAACTTTCTCTCTCTCCCTCTACGCCGCTTCTACGTGGCACTTCTAACCCTGCGTCTTCCTCTACGTCAAGGCTACTGGATCACTCTCTACCTCTCTCTATTGATAATTCTCCGGCTGATAATATCTATCTTCGGAAGCTGTTATCCCTGCCCCTCAACTGCAAGAAATCTCCTCAATCGAATTTTCTTCCTGAGAACTTCTCACTTCAGAAAATCGATTTCTTGATATCTCTTGGTGTATTTTCCAAATGACCCTCAAGCCCCTTCTTATTCTTCTTGTTGCACAACCAAGCCTAGATTAACTCCTAATCAAAGGCTCAAATTGTTTTTACTTGATCTTCATCTTTATCTAGAAGATTCACCCACAATTAGATTAATACCCATTAATGTTTTAAATTTCATAAGTTTAGACTTAGCAACCCCATTAAAAATATTAATTATTTTAATATAATCATCTTTGGGTGGAATTTCCCAAAACGGTTTCTGGGTTCTTTGGAATGCATGTGTCCAAGCCTCCCTGCAAAATTTGAGGCCTAGAGCACATCCAATGCTACCCTAATTCAACACTCCCACTTAGCAAGGGATGTGCTCTAGCAATATACTATTGTTGCATACTGCTCTAACTCTGAAGCATCGTCCTTTGCATTGTTGATGTCTGACATGATGTCCACCAACTACTACGCTACTACTATAATCGTACTACTACCTTTGACACTTCCATTGCCAATGCTACATTTGTACTATAGTTCCCTCTCAAATGTTGCATCCGTTATGCTACTAACACTGCCATTGCTAACAATGCATCTGTACTGCAAATCAATTGTTGAGAGAAGCAACTAAAAAACACCCAAAACTGGACAAGTATCCAGTGGATACACCTCGGTGCTGAAAGCTTGACCGTTGTTAGCCCCACATTGTCTTTTGAAGCCACTGCATTGTTGAAGCTATGCACTGTGCCTCCATGCATTATTGCCTCTCTGCTCCGTGCTGCTCAAGTTCTGGCGCTACTAACTACTGCATCTATCACTCCAACACTCCATGGCACCAACTGAAAACTCCTCCATCCCGCTACTACTAATCATGGGATCCCATAGTAAGGTATTGATCCAAGAGGTGGACTCCTCAAGGATCCTACCCATCTGTAGCTCTATCGAACTACAGTTCTAAATCGGCCCACCTCCCTCCTAGAGGTATCTTGGTTGTCATGGCGAACTCCTCCTCTTGTTCAATCCTTGTGGCTACAACCTTAGGATCGTGCTTCTCATCATTGTCATTTTTCTCCAAAGGACATTGGGATGCATAGTGTCTCATCTCACCATATCTAAAACACTTCACCTTGGAGATGCCTTTCTTTTGTCTATGTTCCCCTACTACCCCTTTGATGCAAGGGCTACATTGTCCTCCTCCTCCTTGGGCTTCGACCCACTGTTGTTGCTGCTTCCATCAAGTTTGACCTTGACCAGGTCTCTCCTCATCTCCTCTTGTTTTAGAGTTTCCCACATCTCATCCCAATTAGGAAATGCATCTCTCCCCGAGATACTCTGGACAAATACTTGCAATTCATTTGAGACAGAATTAGGGCCAGTCTCACTAACTCTGAATCCTGAGGTGTATGCCCTGCAACCGATGACTCATCACGGGTCTCCTTCAGCTTCGTGAGGAATGGATCCACACATCCACCCTTATGCATTTGTGCACATCTCAACTTCTGTTCCAAGTACATCTTCTATTGCTTGGAAGATCCATGATACAACATGGCCAAAGCATCCCACATCTCCTTAGCAGTTGCTCTGCTAGCAACATGGCACATCATGTGATCCTTGACTCCATCCAGGAGCATCCTCTTGGCCTTTTCCATCTCATCCTTTCACTTCTTTAGCAGATATATGTCATCATGTTTATCTACCACACATTCAACATACATCTTGAGGGCATGCTCATCTACAAGGAAAGACATTCTATCCTTCTAGATGACGTAGTTGGAAGCTTCGTCCAACCTGTCCTGATGCCTCAAGCCACTGGTTTCTATATGCTCTGAAAACTGTTGAACAACTCCCTCTTTCTCCCTATTGAGTATCTTCTAGGATGTCTTATGCACTCCCTTATGGAGCTGGTCTCACACCCCGACTTCCGGCTGCTGAAACTGACTCTCTGCTTTGATTTTCGTCTTTCTCTCTCTCCCTCTACGCTGCTTCTGCATGGCCCTTCTGGCCCTGCGTCAGCCTCTACGTCAAGGCTACTAGATCACTCTCTGCCTCTCTCTGCTGATGATTCTCCAACTGAAAATCTCTCTCTCTGGAAGTTGTTATCCCTGCCCCTCAACTGCAAGAAATCTCCTCAATCAAATTTTCCTCCTAAGAACTTCTCACTTCAGAAAATTGATTTCTTGATCTCTCTTGGTGTATTTTCCAAATGACCCTCAAGCCCCTTCTTATATCTTCCTGTTGGACAACCAACGGCCTAGATTAACTCCTAATCAAAGGCTCAGATCGTTTTGACTTTATCTTCGTCTTTATCTAGAAGATTCACCCACAATTAGATTAATACCCATTAATATTTTAATTTTCCTAAGTTTAGACTTAGGAACCCCATTAAAAATATTAATTATTTTAATGTAATAGCCTTTGGGTGGAATTTCCCAAAACAGTTTATGGGTTCTTTGGAATGCATGTTTCCAAGCCTCCCTACAAAATTTGAGGCCTAAAGCACATCCGATGCTACCCCAAATCCACAATTGGAATAGATTTCATCTACATATTTAACTGCATGTCATAAAGAGGGAAATGACTTCAATTCGAGCATCTACGAGGAATTCAAAGTATACGAGTGTAGTCACTTGTATATTGTTACCTGGACATTATGCATAATACCAATCGTAAGCTGGTCTATTATATGGATTACATCCAAGTCTAAGTGTTGTAGCGGCTACAACCACCCTCCAAAATTTTTCCCTAGCTTCTGTTAGCGCTTGAAATTTCACCTCAGGCTGAGAAAGGTAAACCTCAAGGCAACATCAAACCATTTAGCCTCGTAGCTAGCCCTACGGGGCAGGAGAAGGCTCTCTCCGGTCTGTCTCGTAAAATCTTCAATAGATGAGATGACCAATAAGGTAACACTGATATTAGGCTAGTAAACTGATCAAAGGGTTTGATTTGGGGTTTTTTGGGTTTTTTGTGGCGAATTGAGGAGAGGGCAATTTTGGGTGCGGGGATTGGACACAGTTTCTGCAGGGGGTTCCTTGGGGCGAGGTAGGAGACAGTGTTGATGCCTTTGATTGAGGTGGATGGTCAGGAATGAAAGGTGAAGAGCTAAAGAGAGCAAACAATAACTTTGAATTCTCTTTAGACAGTAGAAAACATTGAAATTAAACAAACTTAAAAGCAGAGCATGGCAAGCATGAATTCTTACTTTAACACTTCATTTGTTTAATGTGCAGAAGTAAAAGAAAGGAAATGAGTCACATAACAAGCTTACAAGTACATTGAGAAACACACCATCAACACATGAGTCCACAAGAATCCCAAAGAGGACTGCAAAACCCTGGTCTTCCTTAGCCAAAAATTGCAGAGATACAGTGAAATAATACAATGATAGCTTCTCCCTCAAGAGTCCAACCATGAAAATGAGCAAGAAAGTACATAATATAGATGATCTAACCTCTTTCCCTGCCTCCATGGGTCGAGCTCACTATTCTAGGAGCTGTTTCAACCACTTCTAAACTAAGCACTACAAATTAGGCAGTCAAAACAACTTGCCTCTATAAGCTAGGAAACCAATTCATTCATTTAATATTTACCCTTTTCATGAATGAATCTTCTAGAAGTGTTACATAAGAGTAAAAGTGTCTTAAAAGTAAAATAATTACATCAAAGAGAATCATAATTCACCCCAAAAAGTCAAACTGGGTCAAACTGCGTTTTTCTGAGCTGTACAGTGCATTTTGGAAAAATCTGCCTGACGGGTCGCGCGCCCCTGCCTGACAGGTCGCGCGCCTTTGGAGCCACTTTTGGGGCACTTACAGGTGTCCAAATTGAGCAAAAGTGGGCTTGTTGGAAAGTTCTGTGAGTCTACTTTCCAACCCAACTGGAATTTTTGAATTTGGAGTTCATTTTCCCAGTCAAAAATCAATTCTCCCAAGACTGCTTTCTGCAACTCAAAAAAGGGGCAGAAAGTCATTTTTTGCTAGTTTTTTGACCTTTTGGAGGCCCAAAACTCCATAAAATCTCAAGTCCATCCATGAGCACGTGTAACTTTGCATGAAAAATCTGGAAATGCTGAGTTTTTGCCAAATGGAGTTGCCATGATGAAGGGTCGCGCGGGGGGTGAGACCCGTTAATGGAGAAAACCTGCAATTGGCATAAAAAATTCACAAATGACAAAATTTTCTCCAAATTTCTTGAAATTTGGGCTGGGAGTCCCCAATCAAGTACCATGCTCAGTCAAAGAGGCTTTGGCCAAAATTTGGAGTGGATCGGGCGTTTTCCTTCGTTTTTTGTGCATTGGCCAATCGTCCTTGGAGCACCTTCGTTCTCGCCGGTATTTTTGACATTTATTTAAAACCATGACACCTGTGCAAAAAGTGAAGGACGTTTTTCTTCCTTGGCATGTTGTGGACAAAAACCTCTCTCAGTTTTCCAAAATTCATCTTTTATTGCTCTGGAACATCATTTGAGTGCGACTTGTCCCGATGTGTGAAACAAGGAATTTTGTCGAAATGGAGCGAAATGAAGGGAATAGGGGGCTTCTAAATTCTTGGGGAAATTTTTGGAAGTAGGGAGGGATGTTAGGAAGCAGGGGAAAGTGGAATCTCAGAGATTGAGTGAGGGGAAGGGGTCCAAAAGGGCAAAACACAGGCCCAACCTAGAAAATTGCCAGGTTGTAGCTAGAAACTAGGGTTTGTGCAAAAATGAGGAATTTGGAGGATCTAAGGGATGGGAAGTGTTTGATAAGGTACTTTAAGGATAGGGGAAGGTGTATGAACATCAGGAAACAATTTTTGCTGGTGATTTGACCATCCAAGAGAAATTGCCTTCAAAACCCTAGGAGAGGGAAATGACCTTGCCTAGGCACAACTGAAGCATGAATAAGGTGTAACATGACCCAATGGAACCTAATATGATGATAGCAACCCTCTGAATGATGATAGGCTCAGCTGAATGATGACATGGACTGACATTTGGACAACTTTGAAAAGTGTGAAAGCAAACCCTAGACCTAATGCCTAGTGACCAAATTTTACTTGAAGACTCACTGAAATGACAAAATTTGACCTTGACACTTCAAAATCACTTTGTAAGAGCATATTTGATCACTAGAGGAAGGCTGGAAAGACTGACACTAACAGCTTCATTTTGGAGCCTCCCTACCGACCATCCTCAGCAACATGTCTTGCACTATCAAGCACATAGGCTTCAGATGTTTCATAGAGTTTTGCTAGCCTATGCATGCAGGTTTATTCCATCTCCTTCATAGGCTTCCTTCCAGACTTAGTGTCAATTGCTAGTTGAGCAGCTCCCTCTGAGAATTACACAATTACGGAGGGGAATCAGCCTTCCCTCCAGAAATTGCGCAAACCCAGTTGGACACCCAGCTGGGCTCCAGAATTGCGCAATTCTTCCTGACAGTCTTCCTCTCAAAAATTACGCAATTCATCCCAAGACAACTGCTCAGCCCAGAAATTGAGCAATTCTGGGCAGTAGTCACCAGCTACTCCCAGAAATTGTGCAATCCCTTTAGGACATCCAGCCCAACAGCTAGCATAAATTGCGCAAACCATTCAAGCAGCCTGGTGGGCTCAGAAATTGCACAATGTAATCAGACAGGCTTCCATGAGAAAATTACACAATCTGACCCAGGAACAGCGCAGATTTTCATCCCAAGCTCGGAGACCAATGCATGTGCCTTCAGGTTGACCAGTTCCCTCTTGCACTGAGAAAAATTGATTTGCATGCACAAACTTCTTTTCCCAAGGTAGCATGCAAAGGCATCCCTAGATTTAGGGATCTAATTTTAGCAGTTAGAGGTTAAATGCAAGGATCATTTCAGAAACCTCCCGCCAAGTGTCGCTTTTCCTAGATTTATGGCATGCACATCATAATCTCGACCTTATCAAAACTCATCAACTAGACATTGCAGAGCTCATTCCTCTCATCGACCTTGCAACTCTGATATCCCACATTGCATCTAGGAGTCGTCAGCAAATTCAACTCATTTGTTTCAGGGTAAGCCCGCTTTTCATGTCTTATGTTGCATTTTTGTCGCTTTTTGTGTTTCGCTTTGTGTGAGTGTTTTCTGCTTGATTTCTGTGAGCGATTGTTGAAGTTTTGATGTATGTTAGCCTATAGAAGCACCATTTCAGTTTTCGTTCGCATCTCACTGTTGTCAAATGCATGACACTGTTTTTGCACCGACAGTCGGCATTGCAGAAATTCACTTCACACACATGCATGTTTTCTCGTTTTCTAAATCCTACACATTGTTTGCATGCATGATCATTCACTCTTGTTTACACTCAATTTCACCATGCATTCAGACTTCTCATGTTTTCAGTCGCCCGTCGACAAGTCTCGGTTGCTTTGGCCAGGACGATGCCTTGCCCTGCTAACACTACGCATTTCCAGAAGCGAAGGCTTTGCGTTCCCTCCAGAAATTGCACAAGTCTGGCCTAACACTAACCTCTAGGCTTGCTTTGCGTAATTCTTGGAGGCAGTGTCCTACTGGCCCTAGAAACTACGCAATGCAATTTGCTGGTTACATGTCACTACTGACTAAAATTGTGCATTGTGTAGTTTTAGTCCTCAGCAGGCCAGGTTGGACTATGCATTGTGCAGTTTCAGCAGTTAGTCAGCCTCCTAACAGCCCGGACTGTGCCTTGCACATTTTTGGCAGTCAGTCTCCCGACCTCTCGGCAGAAATTGTGCAACCTTCACGATCAGTGACACAGGTATGTTGCATGTCATTCCTTCAGTTTGTTTTGGTTTTCAACTAACAAATTGCTTGCCATGAGTGTTGCTATGTCTCCAAGTATCACAGGTGTTCATCTACCTCATAGCGACACTGGTACAATGGTTTACAGGAGAGTAGAGTCGACGACACCGTTCAGAGCACAACTGGGGATGCAGTCGATCAAGTGTCTATGAACTTTCCTATCCATGAACACATCAAGTTGTTCATGGACAAGGATATCAAGGTGAATGGCAATGGTATCATAGCGAGTAGGACCATCAATAGCAGTAGAATGCAGCACACCTACACGCAACGAATGCAAGAGGAAGGTTGTTGACAACATAGAGGCGAAGAAAAGTTGCGAATTCAAATCAAATACACTCATGATGAACGCAGCTTTGGAGATTGGCGCTATGAGGTGACAGCGCGACACGAAGACCGCGCAAAGGCAGAAAGAGAAACAAAGAAGGATTTGCATGTGCTGAAGCGACAACTCAAGGAAGAACAAGAGCTGCACAGACAAGAGAATGAGTTGTAGCAAGAATAGGTACAGCAGGGGGTGCAACATGCACAAACAGATGAAACTGCACCCATACAAGTTATAGATCTATCCCAGCAGCTCGCACGGAGCAAACAAGGTGAGGAGTGTTGTTGATCGCATGCAAGGGAATTCAACAGCATGCATGTCATTGTGTGCACGCATCGATCCCACCCATATGGCACACTCACCAAGGCGAAGACAAGAAGAAAGTCCGACTGGAGCTAAACATGTACTTCGACAACTTGATGTGCATGGTCACCAGCACACACTTGGAGATCAGCACAGACACTATGCATCAGTATGTTTCTGTTCCAGCCACACTCAAGACAATAATGCACATGTTATCAAACAAGTTGGATAGGGGGGCCATATCAGTGTACCTGGATGCAACGAAGGCAAGAATTTTCTTTTAGGAGGATGTCACCATTAAGCGCACGAACACCATCATGGATGACCAAGCTTGGCATCAGTTTTCCACCATCAATCATTGCAAGGATGTTGAAGAGTTGGTATTACCACAACGTTCTGAGTGTTAGTGATGTCTTGCATGGCTTGCTCAAGCCTATTTTGTCTCACATGGGTACATGTGCAGATTGTATGTAACATCTTGTCAAGTGGAAGTTCAAGTGTCAATAGTTGAATGTGACAGACATAAAGTAGCTGAAGAGTCATGATGGTAGGTGAACAGTCACAAGGGGAATGTCAAGGGCCACCCCACCCTTTGATATATATAGTCCCTCATAACACATTGTATAGGAATTTGGTCATCCAAGCTTCTGATAGGAGTATCTTATAGAGAGCTTGGACAGTATTGTAAAAAGTCTTGGATTCTCCACTGTGCAGAGCTAGTATATCTCTTTGGAGGAGCAGGTGACAGTGACTGTAACGTTCCACTGTCGGAATTGGTGGTTGGTCATGGTTGTATTGTATGATTGGAACTTACACTTCTTAATATAAAAGAGCCAGCACGTTTCATGCATATGTCATATTGTATTTCAGCTATCTTGTTTACTCTAAATGATATATGTATATATGAATCTTACTCAAATGTGTTGTTGGTTTAACCATCACTTTGGATTGCTAGCTCACTTGCCCTCTATGTTGTGATGCATCTTTGCTCGTGTGTTCCCTTCTTAACTTCGTGCTTTCACAAGTTTCCAAGGGGCGCACTCACCTCACCCTCCATGTGTTAGAACCGCTCATGCACCTTCCTTGACTTGCTGCATATGTCACACCATTGCTACCAACAGGGACATCTTACTTGCCTCTGTGCGTAATCGCAGTCAAGGCAATAATGCACGACCCATTGCTAGGACTCCTACACCAAATGGTCTGAGGTCTAGTTAGGACTTCTTACCGGGGAGATCCCCTGACATGTTGGTGGGTCCAACACTATTAACATTTTGGCGCTAGAAGGAGGGCTAGATGACAAGCTAATCCCTAACAATCTATTTTGAATCTCTGCATATCTATCATGACTAACTACAGAGTTTCTCTTCCGGAGTGTATGTCTTATGGAAATGACTTCGAAATATTGGAAGAGCTCTCAGATAACTTGTCACATAAAACATATGATAGTGGAGGCTATGTAGCCTTGGTTAGGCATGTGGTCGGCATTATATGCTCATGCAAAAAACATGGAATCTTTGAAGAATACATGACCTGCACGTTTTTCATCTACATGCTTCGAGGGCACCCATTGCACTAATGTGCCACACTGCCTGAAAATTCTATTCATTCTCTTGCTCATCTGGCCGCAAAGATAGACCGTTCTTTTAATCACTTTAACCGTAAAGCACTCGATAAAGAAATTATGAAATTATGAAAAGCACCCGATGAATCAGTTGAACAGTTTCACACACGCTTTTGTAATCTTGCATACTAATTTCCTAAAGATGAAATTGATTGGGAATTTATCGATGGAAGATTTGAGTATCTTCTTTACATATCCAAAAATCCACAATTCTTGAAATCATTTAGATCCCGCTTAACACACTTCGGTGATGGAGCTACGCAATCACAGGCAGGAAAAGTTACAGACACAAGTGATTGTCTGCCTTCACCTCATCAGATAGCTCCACCACTGCAGAGTGATGTGGGAGATTATGCACAAACATTTTTTGAACTATCACATCCTCCCACCCCACCTGCTCATGATATCTGCGTAGATTTGTCTTGCAAACCTATTGGTTGTCACGTGGATTCATTCCCTCAACCTCTGTCCCCGCATTCTGTTGATCCTCCAGATTATACTGTCTTGTGTTCTTCCATTCCGGACTCCTCACTTGTTGTGAACAAGGATCAAGTTGTCGACGGAGTTGGTGTTATACAACCAACTTGTGCCATCATTCATGGTGAGTATGTGCAAGAATCTAAAGAAGAAATTGCAGTGAAGGATGACTCCCTTCCAGTCGCACCTCATCCGCTTTATCCTGACATCCCTTGTGATTCTGCCACTGCTGATTTCCCTTTTGAAAACTCATTTCTGGATGTTTCTATTTCCGATCGTTCACAGGACACATTGGATGTCAGTCTGTCATTACATTGTGGAGAGGACACATCTTCCTCCGAAAATCCATCCAATCTGTTATCTGTCATTTCTAAAAACGCAGAGGGTGAACATCTTTGCTTCTCATCTACCCCTTTGTACAATTCATCAAATTATGAGGAGGTCGACGAACATCCTATATTTTTTGATCTTGGTTATCATGATCTCTCTACTTCTACATCCAGTCACGATGTTCATTTACTCATTGTTAATCTGTATAATACATTGGTCTACGATGATCTATCTGTTGACAAAGTCGAAACCCCGCAGATTGTCGAGGCACTTAAGCCTCAGATGATGGTTATGTCAGGCCCCCACTATCCTAAGGTTGGTTTCCCTTCTAATCAGGAAATTTTTGAAACAGGCAAGGCTCCTCATCACTCTCTAATTGCCATTCAAGGTCAATCAAACACTTATATTTCACTTCCTCCACTCGAACTACACAATCCCATCGCTCATGCATTGGAGGAATGCTACATAGAAAGCACACTTGCATAATGTAAGTGGTCTACCTTTCTCACGTTTGCTTGCATGTCACAGTCAAGAGAATGCATACACTCAACATCTGCACACAGTGTAGCATAGCACCATGGCAAGTCCAAAGAGTGCATGTCATGCGCTTTCACTCATTTTTGTTCTATGGACGCTTGTAAGCTCGGAGTGTGTTCGTCTTCATCGTTATATCTGTCATGCTTGTTAGTTTGCACAACTGTGATGTTTGAAAACCATGCCTTCACCAACATGGGTCGACCAATGCGTCGGTGGCTGCATTGTAAGTATCACTTCATGTGAGACGACCCATGCACTATTAGCTTAGGAGTAGGAGTAGTGTTTGCTTTTGAGTTGTTTGCTTGCATGCATGCTTTCTTCTTTTTTTGTGTGTTTTCTTGCTTTCTTGTTTGTTTTCATACTCGCTTTGCATATGAATTTGCTTCTGCTTCTTGCTTCTTCTTTTTTGGTTTGCTTTCTTGTTATGTATGTATGTTAGTTTCGCATGGACTGTGTGCGACTCTTGAAACAAGTTGGGTGAAGTACAAGAGGACTTGTACAGCTATCAATACTCGGTTAGATGTCATCCTGCCTCTTACGTAAGAACTTGTTTTCTTCAGTCCATGATACATCAATGGAAAATGCGTACTCTTCAAAGTGAAGCTTGGTGAAAACATAACGCTTGCGCGCAAACAAGTATCACCTACTCTAGTCGGCTGTTTTTTTGGGTTAATCCTTGTCAGCTCAGTCAAGTAGAATAAGGTGAGGGGGAA
This sequence comes from Pinus tabuliformis, assembly GCA_031772625.1. NCBI lineage: Eukaryota > Viridiplantae > Streptophyta > Pinopsida > Pinales > Pinaceae > Pinus > Pinus tabuliformis. The sequence goes on from CM062804.1 coordinate 1,460,685,687, forward strand.
ACCTTAACAAGCACGTCAGAGATATATACAAACTACTTCTTTAAGGAAAAACCTCTTCTTCTCTCAATAAGTCGAGATCCCTCTTCCACCTCTAAAATGAATAAGTGTTATGCACAGTTATGAAAAAACAAAAAAAAAAAATTGAAAATATGAAAATGAACAAGGTGAAAGAAGAGAAAGGATTCATGCACAGAGTGGTGATGCAAGTAACTTTGTCGGGGTACTGACTAGGCTCGCTAGCACTAGAGTGATGCTTGTCTTCCTGCGTGACTGTGCCGGGGTACTGTCCAGGCCTGCTGGTAGCAAAGCAACACCAAAGATGAAACTAAAACTCTGACAATCATATGACTTGTGCACCAATATACCCCTAATTCCCAATCGAAACAAATGTGTTGGCTTGGCTTGGAATTTGTGTCGACTAACCAAGAGCTTGGCAGATGCTACATCTTACAATCAAGAAAGTGTGGTAACCAAGACAAATAGAGAACTGAACAATACCTTCAGAGGTGTTAGAATTTGTTTTCACGAACAAGGTCCATTCGGAGAGCTGTAATTCTACCAGTGTGTCACCAAGCGTTGTAGCAGCTACAACCACCCTCCAAAAATTTTCCCTAGCTTCGTTTTGGAGCCTCCCTACCGGTCATCCTCAGCAGCTTGTCTTGCACAGTCAAGCACATAAGCTTCAGTTTTTTAATTGAGTTTTGCCAATTTGTGCATGCAGGTTTGTTCCATCCTCTTCATAGGCTTCTTTCCAGACTTAGTGTCAATTGTTAGTTAAGCAGCTCCCTCTGGGAATTGCGCAATTTTGGACGGGAACCATCCTTCCCTCCAGAAATTGCCCAAACCCAGCTGGGCTCCAAAATTACGCAATTCTTCCTAACAATCTTCCTCTCAAAAATTGTGCAATTCATTCCAGGATAGCTGCTCAGCCTAGAAATTGTGCAATTCTAGGCAGCAGTCACCTACTGCTCCCAGAAATTGTGCAATCCCTTTGGGACAGCCTACCAAGTAGCTAGCATAAATTGTGCAAATCAGTCAGGCAGCCTACTGGGCTCAGAAATTGCACAATGCAGTTAGACAGGCTTCCTTGAGAAAACTGAACAATCTGACCCACGACAGCTACTCATCCAGAAATTGCACAATCCTAAGAGACAGTCACTTGTTCCTCCCAAAGATTGCACAATCCCTCTGGGACAACTAGCTTTGCTCAGCCCAGGAACAACGCAGATTTCCATCCTAGGCTCGTAGACCAATGCATGTGCCTTCAGGTTCACAGGTTCCCTCTGGGACTGATCAAAACTGATTTGCATGCTTGAACACTTTTCCCAAGGCAGCATGCAAAGGCATCCCCAGATTTAGGGATCTATTTTTAGCAGCTAGAGGTTACATGCAAGGATCATTTCAGAAACCTCCCGCCAAGTGTCGCCTTTCCTATATTTGTGGAGTGCGTGTCATAACCTCGATCTTATCAAAACTCATCAACCGGACGCTGCAAAGCTCATTCCTCAAATCAACCTTGCAGCTTTGACATCCCACATTGCATCTAGGAGTCGTCGGCACATTCAGCTTAGTTTTTTCAGGGTAAGCCCGCTTTTCATGTCTTGCGTTGCGTTTCTGTCGATTTTTGTGTTTCACTTTGTGTGAGTGTTGTCTGCTTGATTTCAATGAGCGCTTATTGTCATTTTGATGTATGTTAGCTTGTAGAAGCATCGTTTTAGTTTTCGTTCGCATCTCGTTGTTATCGCATGCATGACATTGTTTTTGCACCAACGATCATCGTTCCAGCGACTTATTTCACACGCATGCATGTTTTCCCATTTTCTGAATCCTGCACTCACTATTTGCATGCATGATCATTCACTCTTGTTTACACTCAGATTCACCATGCATTCAAACTTCTCATGTTTTTAGTCGCCCGTCGACGAGTCTGGGCTGCCTTGGCCCGGACATACCTTGCCTTGCTAGCACTGTGCATTTTCGGAAGCGAAGTCTCTGCCTTCCATCCAGAAATTGTGCAAGTCTAGCCCACCACTGACCTCCAAGCCTGCATTGCGCAATTCTTGGAGGCAGTGTCCCGCTAGCCCAGAGATTGCGCAATGTAGTTTGCTGGTTGCATGTCACTGCTGAATGAAATTGTGCATTGCACAGTTTCAGTCCTGAGCAGGATAGGCTGGACTATGCATTGTGCATTTTCAGTCCTTAGCAGGCTAGGCTGGATTGTGCATTATGCAGTTCCAGTAGTCAGTTAGCCTCCTGACAGCCTGGACTGTGCCTTGCGCAGTTATGGTAGTCAGTCTCCCAACCTCCCGGCGGAAATTGTGCAACCTTCACGATCAGTCACACAAGTATGTTGCATGTTAGTCCTTCAGTTTGTTTTTGTTTTCAACTCACAGATTTCTTATCGTGAGTGTCGCTATGTCTCCAAGTATCACAGGTGTTCATCTACCTCTCAGCGACACAGGTACAGTGGTTTCCAGAAGAGCAAGTTGAAGACACCATTCAGAGCACAACTGGGGATGCAGTCGATCAAGTGTTTATGAACTTTCCTATCCACAAAGGCATCAAGTTATTCATGGACAAGGATATCAAGGTGAATGGAAATGACATCACAGCGAGCAGCACCATCAGCAGCAGCAAAAGGCAGCACACCTGCACTCGACTAATGCAAGAGGAAGGTTGTTGACAACAAAGAGGCAGAGCAAAGCTGTGAATTCAAAGCAAAGCCACTCATGACGAAAGCAGCTTTGGAGATTGAAGCTATGAGGTGACGGTGCAACACGAAGATCGCACAAAGGCAGAGAGAGAAACAGAGGAGTTTCATGTGCTGAAGTGACAACCCGAGGAAGAACAAGAGTTGCACAGACGAGAGAATGAGTTGCAGCATGAACAGGTATAGCAGGGGGTGCAACATTCACAGACGTATGAAACTGCTCCTACACAAGTTATAGATCCATCCCAGCAGTTGGCACGAAGCAACCAAGGTAAACAGTGTTGTTGATCGCATGCAAGGGAATTCAGTAGCATGTATGTAATTATGCACACGCATTGGATCCCACCCATATGGCACACTCACCAAAGCGAAGACAAGAGGCAAGTCCAACTGGAGCTGAACATGTACTTAGACAAGTTGATGTGCATGGTCACCACCGCACACTTGGAGATCAGCACAGACACTATGCATCAGTGTGTTTCTAGTCCAGCCACACTCAAGACGATGATGTGCATGCTATCAAACGAGTTGGATAGGGGGTCCATATCAGTGTACCCAGATGCAACGGAGGCAAGAGTTCACTTTCAGCAGGATGTCACCATTGAGCGCACGGGCACCATCATGGAAGACCAAGCTTGGCATCAATTCGTCATCGTCGATCATCGCAAGGATGTTGAAGAGTTGGTCTTACTACAACAATCTGAGTGTTAGTGATGTCTTGCATGGCTTGCTCAATCCTATTTTGTCTCACATGGGTACATGTGTAGATTGTATGTAACATCTTGTCAAGTGGAAGTTCAAGTGTCAATAGTTGAATGTAACAATCATAGGCTAGTTGAAGAGTCATGAGGGTAGGTGAACAATCACAAGGGGAATGTCAAGGGCCAACCCACCCTTTGCTATATATAGTCCCTCATAACTCATTGTATAGGCTTTTTTTCAACCAAGCTTTTGATAGGAGTATCTTAGAGAGAGCTTAGACAGTATTGTAGCAAGCCTTGGCTTCTCCACTGTGCAGAGCTAGTATATCTCTTTGGAGGAGCAAGAGACACTGACTGTAACGTTCCATTGTCAGAACTAGTGGTTGGTCATGGTTGTACTATATGACTGGAACTTACACTCCTTAATATAACAGATCCAGCGTGTTTCATGTATATGTCGTATTGTATTTCAGCTATCTTGTTTACTCTAAATGATATATGTATATGTTTGCTTACGCATGCATGTGTAACTATATTCTGTATATGCATGAATCTTATTGAAATGTGTTGTTGGTTTAACCATGACTTTGGATTGCTAGCTCAATTGCCTTCCATGTTGTGATGCATCTTTGCTCGTGCGTTCCCTTCTTAACTTCGTGCTTTCACAGGTTTCCGAGGGGCGCACTCACCTCACCCTCCATGTGTTAGAACCGCTCATGCACCTTCCTTGACTTGTTGCATATGTCAAACCCTTGCTACCAACAGGGACATCTTACTTGCCTCTACACGCAATCGCGGTCAAGGCGATACTACACAACCCACTATTGGGACTCCTACACCAAACAGTCTGAGGTCTAGTTGGTACTTCTTACCGGGGAGATCCCCTGACATGTTGGCAGGTCCAGCATCGTCAACACTAAGAAAGACATTTTGTTCTCTAATAATTTGTTGCACTAATAATTGAATTTTTATGAGATGCCTAGACACGTAATAGTCATTACAACCAAGAGGACCAATTGAGTTATTACTCACAGGATTTCTTTGTTATTTCTGTTAGAGTCGGTCTAGTAGCCCTCCATCAGCGATCAAAGCTCTTTGCATTTGCATAGGTAGGTGTCTCATCAGTGTCATTCTTTGCATTCCGTTAGGCATGCCATAACCCTGATGGAGGAGCTGGTGTCTTTGTTCCCCTCTTGGCATTGTTGGATCAAAGTTGTTTCAGTCCTTAAACTCTTTTGAAGCTTACTTGTCTTGTCTTGAAGTCAAATTCTAGGTCTAGGGTTTTGGTCAAGATTGTCTTCAAGGTCATTGTCTCTGAAGGTCAATAAGTGCCCAGCAAACCAGAGGGATGTTTTTCAAAGTGTTTCTTCGAAAATTTCTATCTTGTACAGTTAATTTTCACCTTGGATTTAAAAACCCTGTTTTTAAAGCCAAGGTCATTTCTCAAAATTTTGTAAAAAAATGGTAAAATTTCAAAAGGCTTCAAAGGACAGCATGTAACCCTGGCTCCCTTGCCAAGATCCCTCAGATGTTATCCCTGCAAAAAGTATCGAGCAAAAGCATCAAATTAGTCAATTTCAGGATAAAAGGAAACCAAAAACATCAAGTTTATAAAGTGTCAAAGAAAAACATTATAAAGTGCGTTTGGGCATGAAATTAATTCAAATCAAATTTCTAAGAGCCCAATCTCCCTCCATAGACCCTCATTGTGCATCTAAGTCACTTGCAAGAGAGATTGGGTGAGAAATTGGCCGAAGTTGAGAGCTGGACAGGCGTGCGACCCGTCAGACCTGGCGCGCGACCCGTCAGGCGCCCTCCGCCAGTGCAAAATTATAACGGGCGCGACTCGTCAGAGGCGCGCGACCCGTTGGGTGAGGCGCGCAACCCGTCAGCGCCCTCTTTGTAAAACCGCCTGCAAATTCACCAAGGAGCCGCAAATCGCCAAACTTCGTAAGGTAGGCCCTCAATCTTAAACAATTCTTGCTTGCCATGGTTAAAGGAAATCATGATTGCATTCTCAAAGGCCTTCATTTGCAAATGAAAAGCTCCACTTTGCTTTGGTTTAAAGTTGTAAAAATGGCTTGGGTTTATATGCTATTTTAAGGTATCCCCTTGTTATCATTTTCTCCCCATTTCCGATTTCTTATTCCTTGTCATTCCATGTAAATTTCCTTTCCAAATTTGTGAAAGAAACCTAAACTCTACCCCTTTTCCCTAAGAAATAAAAATCAAACCCTAACCCTACCTCTCATAATATCCATGTAAATAAATTTGTATAATGATGTATATGCAATGATTTTGAAATGATTTTCCCCTAAATCCATGTTTCATTATTATTCCCAATTTCCCTTTAAAACATCCCTTCCCTAACATTTCCCTTGTGCTCCTTGTCCCCTTGAAACAGCATTTTAATTAGCAGTTTATAAAGCAGAAACAGCAGTACATTTCAGCCATTTTGCTCCTAAAACAATGTCAGAAACCGAAACCGACTATGAGCAAAGTGATGATCGTGAGTCAACACCAGAAGTTTAGCCTGCTCCGGAACATGAAAAAACCACTATTGGGCCCGAATGCACGTATGCAAGGCAAAAATGAAGGTGCTCCACAAGCGGTTGGCCAAAGCACAAAAACGAAGAAAAAGGTCCAACCCCCTCCACATCTTAGCCGAGGCTTCCTTGAAGGAGCAAGGCACTAAATATCTCAGCCACAGCACAAATCCCAAGAAATTTTGAGCATTTTGGGTCAATTTTGGTTTTTTCAGGCAATTTACAGGTTTTGTCCTTTAACGGGTCTCACCCCCCGCGCGACCCTTTCTCTTGGCAACTTCATTTTGCAAAAACTCAGCATTTCCAGATTTTTCATGAAAAGTTACACATGCTCATCCATTGCCAAGAGATTTTATGAAGTTTTGGGCCTCCAGAAAGTCAAAAAACAAGCAAAAAATGACTTTCTGCCACATTTTTGAGACACAAAAAGCAGTCTTGGGAGATTGCAATTTTGGAGGGGCAAATGACAACCAAATTCAAAAATTCCAATTGGGTTGGAAAGTAGACTCATAGACCTTTCCAACAAGCCTACTCTTGCCTCATTTGGACACCTGGAAGTGCCCCAAAAGTGCCCTCAAAGGCGCGCGACCCATCAGGGAATGGCGTGCGACCCGTCAGGCAAATTGCTCAGGATTTCAGCCTACAGCTCAGCAAAACGCAGTTTTGACTATGTTTGACTTTTTGGAGTTGATTTTTATTCTCCTTGTTGTAAATGATGTAATTTTATGACACTTTTACACTTATGTATCTCTTCTAGAAGATTCATTCATGAGATAGGTGAAAATTAAATGAATGAACTGGTTTCCTAGCTTATAGAGGCAAGTTGTTTTGACTGCCTAGATTTTAGTGCTCAGTTTAGAATTGGTTGAAACAACTCCTAGAAGGATGAGCTCGACCCCTAGAGGCAAGGAAAGGTGTTAGCTTGCCTATATTATGTATTTTCTTAGCCATTTTCAAGGGTTGGAAGGTTGGACTCTTGAGGGAAAAGCTATCATTGTATTATTCACTGTATCTCTGCAATTTTTGGCTAAGGAAGACCAGGGTTTTGCAGTCCTTTTTGGGATTCTTGTGGTTACATGTATTGATGGTGTGTTTCTTTATGTACTTGTAAGTGTGTTATGTGAATCATTTCCTTACTTTTCCTTCTGCACATTAAACAAATGAAGTGTTAAAGTAGAATTCATGACTGTCATGCTCTGCTTTTAAGTTTGTTTAATTTCAATGTTTTCTGTTGTTTAAGGAGAATTCAAAGTTATTGTTTTCTCTCCTTAGCTCCTCACCTGTCTTTCTCATCCATTCACCTCAATCTAAGGCATCAATATTGTATCCTATCTCGCCCCAAAGAACCCCCTGCAAAAACTGTGTCCTATCCCCGCACCCAAAATTGCCACTCCTCAATTTGCCACCAAAAACCCTAAAAATTCCAAATCAACCTTTTTGATCAGTTTACTAGCCTAAAATCAGTGTTACCCTATTGGTTATCTCGCCCATTGAAGATCTTTATCGAGATAGACCGGAGAGAGCCCTCTCCCGCCCCGTAGGGCTAGCTACGAGGCTAAGTGGTTTGATGTTGCCTTGAGGTTTACCTTTCTCAACCTGAGGTGAAATTTCAAGCGCTAACATATTGGCGACCATACTGGGGAGAACAAACTTGTCTGTGGTTTGATGTGTTTTTTTTTTCATAAGTCTTAGAGGGAGCCTGAAGTTATGCCAGGTAGCCTTCGAAACGCTTTTGCTTTGCATAAGCGGAAGTAGATAAACGCTGCTTCAGTCCATCTCCGTGAGCTTGTGAATACAACACTTCATTTGCACTTTACCCCAGTACATGTATCAAGTTCAGATCTGATCGTTGATAGTGGACAACGATCAGACACTGACAAGGCTGAAATCATTCACTGGCGACTCCTTCACTGAGATCAATGCTTCATGGTGACTTCACTGCAGAGAGAACAGTAGCTTTGAGCTTTTCAAGATGGATCGGATTGCAAGAAGATACGCTCCCCTGAGTCGAGATCACATCCCTGGTTTTCCAAATAAAATTCCAAAGGTAGATTGGTCAAGGAATCTGCCTATATTTAATGATGATGGTAAGAAGGATGCTGCTCTTCATCTAGTTAGATTTCATATGCATATTCGCAAGTTGAAGGTGGATTTTCCTGAAGATTGCTTGATGAAGATATTCTTGGCCACTCTGGAAGGTAAAGCCCAATCATGGTATGAAAATTTTCCGCCTGCTTGTATTTACTGTTTAAAGGATTTTCATGCTATGTTCATTGAAAGATATAAGGACTCTTATCCATCATTGAATTTGGTTCATGGCTGTTGCAAACATGCTTCTACTTTTATTGAAAGCCTTGAGAAATATTATGAAGATGATAATTTTATGGATGTTGAGATCATGGAGGCTCTGTATGAGAATCCATTTCAGCAGCACACAGAAATCTTAGAGGATATTTGTCAAGATCAGCAGGCTGAAGATTTCCATATGGTTGAAAATGAGGAAAGAGCAAATGTTGTTTCAGATCTGTCCATAGAAGAAGACAGCATGCAGGTAACGCAGGAAAGTAATGTTCCAATCTCAGAAAGTGATGATGATAAATCAGATCGGGAGATAAATTGTGATGAGGCAAAACATGTTGTTACGAATCTCATAAAAGAGAGTTGTATTGTCGCAGCTGCCTCAAATGAAGAAAATGGAGTAGCAGACCTAAATGCTCTCATCTCACCAGCACTAGATCTTCATGAGGAGGTAGTTCATTGCCTATGTGAAAAACAAGACAAGATCTTCATTCAAGTAAGTGAAAAGGTTTCTCTGGATGAATCTATGATAGCTGATAGAAATGTTAGTGTTGGGTTTCACGAAACATCTGAAATTTCTTTTCTCATGATTGATGAATGTAATGAGAATCTGGTTGTCATATCACATGAGGATAACCTACCATATATTCAAACTACAAAAGATCAGACCATTCAGGATTCCATTTCAGATTCTTCCTCATATGTCTCATGTTTTGAAATGTTATTTCAAGAGGAGATCTGCTCACCTACTTGTTCAGAATTTTTTGAAGCCCATGAGCATACTTTTACCGAAGCACATGATGAAGGCAGATCAGAATTTGAAACAAAAGACACCTTGTTCTTTCAGCAGGAGGTGGCAGTGGCAAAACTTCATGTTTTTCAAGATCCAATGGCAGCCCTGTTGCAGTCAACAGTGAAGGTGATTATTGCAGTATTCAGTGATGAAGGAGAATATGGTCAACTATGTTTTTGGATGCCCAGTGATAGGTTTGTATTGTTGACCAGAAGATCTAATCAGGAGAATCAATCAAGAAGGCATCTGCTTGATTGGTTGCATTGGCATTTTGATATAGTTTGATGTATATTGTCTTGTAAGAAACACAGGTGGTTGTCATCATGATTTCAAATCTTGATGGACTGCTGCCCTTCAATAAGCGTTGTAAGTTGTTGTTTTCGTTAAGTCAGTCATGAGTCATTTATGACTCAGCTTTCAGTCATGTTGGTTTCATAATTGTGTTGGCTTGAGTCAAGTTTCAGTCAATAAATGAGTCAAAGTCTTGTGTCGTTTGCCGAAATAATGGACTCCATAGCCCAATGGACGAAGGCGCTGGTCTGCTCTCCCAGAGGTCTGAGGTTCTTGGCACCTCCAAGGAGCTACCATCCCCATTGGAGCCAATGTTAGAGTCGATCTAGTAGCCCTCCATCAGCGATCAAAGCTCTTTGCATTTGCATAGGTAGGTGTCTCATCAGTGTCATTCTTTGCATTCCATTAGGCATGCCATAACCCTGATGGAGGAGCTGGTGTCTTTGTTCCCCTCTTGGCATTGCTGGATCAAAGTTGTTTCAGTCCTTAAACTATTTTGAAGCTTACTTGTCTTGTCTTGAAGTCAAATTCTAGGTCTAGGGTTTTGGTCAATATTGTCTTCAAGGTCATTGTCTCTGAAGGTCAATAAGTGCCCAGCAAGCCAGAGGGATGTTTTTCAAAGTGTTTCTTCGAAAATTTCTATCTTGTACAGTTAATTTTCACCTTGGATTTAAAAACCCTGTTTTTAAAGCCAAGGTCATTTCTCAAAATTTTGTAAAAAAATGGTAAAATTTCAAATGGCTTCAAAGGACAGCATGTAACCCTGGCTCCCTTGCCAAGATCCCCCAAATGTTATCCCTGCAAAAAGTATCGAGCAAAAGCATCAAATTAGTCAATTTCAGGACAAAAGGAAACCAAAAACATCAAGTTTATAAAGTGTCAAAGAAAAACATTATAAAGTGGGTTTGGGCATGAAATTAATTCAAATCAAAGTTATAAGAGCCCAATCTCCCTCCATAGACCCTCATTGTGCATCTAAGTCACTTGCAAGAGAGATTGGGTGAGAAATTGGCCGAAGTTGAGAGCTGGACAGGCGCGCGACCCGTCAGACCAGGCGCGCAACCCGTCAGAGGCGCGCAACCCGTCAGAGGCGCGCGACCCGTCAGGCGCCCTCCGCCAGTGCAAAATTATAACGGGCGCGACCCGTCAGAGGCGCGCGACCCGTCAGCGCCCTCTTTGTAAAACCGCCTGCAAATTCACCAAGGAGCCACAAATCGCCAAACTTCGTAAGGTAGGCCCTCAATCTTAAACAATTCTTGCTTGCCATGGTTAAAGGAAATCATGATTGCATTCTCAAAGGCCTTCATTTGCAAATGAAAAGCTCCACTTTGCTTTGGTTTAAAGTTGTAAAAATGGCTTGGGTTTATATGCTGTTTTAAGGTATCCCCTTGTTATCATTTTCTCCCCATTTCCCATTTCTTATTCCTTGTCATTCCATGTAAATTTCCTTTCCAAATTTGTGAAAGAAACCTAAACTCTACCCCTTTTCCCTAAGAAATAAAAATCAAACCCTAACCCTACCTCTCATAATATCCATGTAAATAAATTTGTATAATGATGTATATGCAATGATTTTCCCCTAAATCCCTGTTTCATTATTATTCCCAATTTCCCTTTAAAACATCCCTTCCCTAACATTTCCCTTGTGCTCCTTGTCCCCTTGAAACAACATTTTAATCAGCAGTTTATAAAGCAGAAACATCAGTACATTTCAGCCATTTTGCTCCTAAAACAATGTCAGAAACCGAAACCGACTATGAGCAAAGTGATGATCGTGAGTCAACACCAGAAGTTGAGCCTGCTCCGGAACATGAAAAACCACTATTGGGCCCGAATGCACGTATGCAAGGCAAAAATGAAGGTGCTCCAAAGGCGGTTGGCCAAAGCACAAAAACGAAGAAAAAGGTCCGACCCCCTCCACATCTTAGCCGAGGCTTCCTTGAAGGAGCAAGGCACTAAATAGCTTAGCCACAGCACAAATCCCAAGAAATTTTGAGCATTTTGGGTCAATTTTGGTTTTTTCAGGCAATTTACAGGTTTTGTCCTTTAACGGGTCTCACCCCCTGCGCGACCCTTTCTCTTGGCAACTTCATTTTGCAAAAACTCAGCATTTCCAGATTTTCATGAAAAGTTACACATGCTCATCCATTGCCAAGAGATTTTATGAAGTTTTGGGCCTCCAGAAAGTCAAAAAACAAGCAAAAAATGACTTTCTGCCACATTTTTGAGACACAAAAGCAGTCTTGGGAGATTGCAATTTTGGAGGGGCAAATGACAACCAAATTCAGAAATTCTAGTTGGGCTGGAAAGTAGACTCACAGACCTTTCCAACAAGCCTACTCTTGCCTCATTTGGACACCTGGAAGTGCCTCAAAAGTGCCCTCAAAGGCGCGCGACCCGTCAGGCAAATTGCTCAGGATTTCAGCCTACAGCTCAGCAAAACGCAGTTTTGACTATGTTTGACTTTTTGGAGTTGATTTTTATTCTCCTTGTTGTAAATGATGTAATTTTATGACACTTTTACACTTATGTATCTCTTCTAGAAGATTCATTCATGAGATAGGTGAAAATTAAATGAATGAACTGGTTTCCTAGCTTATAGAGGCAAGTTGTTTTGACTGCCTAGATTTTAGTGTTCAGTTTAGAATTGGTTGTACAGCTCCTAGAAGGATGAGCTCGACCCCTAGAGGCAAGGAAAGGTGTTAGCTTGCCTATATTATGTATTTTCTTAGCCATTTTCAGGGGTTGGAAGGTTGGACTCTTGAGGGAAAAGCTATCATTGTATTATTCACTGTATCTCTGCAATTTTTGGCTAAGGAAGACCAGGGTTTTGCAGTCCTTTTTGGGATTCTTGTGGTTACATGTATTGATGGTGTGTTTCTCTATGTACTTGTAAGTGTGTTATGTGAATCATTTCCTTACTTTTCCTTCTGCACATTAAACAAATGAAGTGTTAAAGTAGAATTCATGACTGTCATGCTCTGCTTTTAAGTTTGTTTAATTTCAATGTTTTCTGCTGTTTAAGGAGAATTCAAAGTTATTGTTTGCTCTCCTTAGCTCCTCACCTGTCTTTCTCATCCATTCACCTCAATCTAAGGCATCAATACTGTATCCTATCTCGCCCCAAAGAACCCCCTGCAGAAACTGTGTCCTATCCCCGCACCCAAAATTGCCACTCCTCAATTTGCCACCAAAAACCCTAAAAATTCCAAATCAACCCTTTTGATCAGTTTACTAGCCTAAAATCAGTGTTACCCTATTGGTTATCTCGCCCATTGAAGATCTTTATCGAGATAGACCGGAGAGAGCCCTCTCCCGCCCCGTAGGGCTAGCTACAAGGCTAAGTGGTTTGATGTTGCCTTGAGGTTTACCTTTCTCATCCTGAGGTGAAATTTCAAGCGCTAACAATTTCTACTCCTTATTTAGACAAACAATGTATCATGTGATAAATTTTTATGGTTAAAGTGACCTCTAATTGCAAACGATATATTGAGACTTAGATTTCCCTCCATCAAATAAATATAAGTACTCTTAAACAAATGAGGGAGCACATGAACTATATTGTAATTTTGTTTGCTTTTAATATAAAATCCTTCCTATGGATGCATTGTCTTTTTTATTGAAGTTGCATTGGTGAATTCGTGAGTTCCTAGGCATAGGAAAAACATCGACTTGGAACCGCTTAAGGTAAGGTCTTGCACTGTGTTTATTTATTCTAAGTTGTGTGTTTTATTTAATTTCAAAATATATAGAATCGACTGAATTAAATTATGCAAAGTATGCATATGTTAATTTCAATCTTCGCGGTGTGTTGATGTTTATTGAATTTCCATTCCTATATTCTTTGGGCCATGTTTTGAGGATAGAAAACCCCAAAAAGGCCTTCTTGGTCTACACAGAAGGTTATAAATAAGGACTAGGTGGAGTCCTGATGTAAAAAAGGAAATGTGATCTATTATGAGTCAAGGAATTAAATGAGCATGAGAAAAACTATGTCACTCATCACTTGGAGATGGCAACATTTGTTCAAGACCTGAATATGTGGAGACACTAATTGCTTGGAAGAAAGTTTTTGTTGATGTCATATCATAAAGGGTTGAGATACTTGTTTGATCAACCCAAAATAAATGCAATATAAACCATATGGTTAGCTCTAATCAGTGAGTTTGATTTTGAGATCAAGCATATTAAGGTTGTTAATTTTGTAGAGTTTTAGGCTTAGCAAAATCAATTACAACAATTATTCTTCAATTAGTAATCACTTTACCCAATAATTTCAGTCTTTTAGTGACAGTAAGCAATTGTAGATAGAAAAATAATCCAAATGCACAATAGAAGACAGCTAAGAACAAAAACAAGAGAGACACAAGATTTGGTCAAAGACCAAGGAAAAGCCCCACAAGGGAGAAAACCCTTTCCAAAATTTTCTTTTATTATATTGTCATCAAATGTTCAACAATCAGATACAACATTCCAATTAATCAACAAGGAGTCAAATTCAAATCTTTGACATCCAAAAACAACTAACCAATATCCAATCAAGATGAGCCCAAAAATCAAATCTGATCCAAAGTCAAAGTTTGCAATTCTGGTCGAAGACAACAATAGTCAAAGATCACTAATTAGTCCAAAAGTCAATGGTCAAAGTTGCTCCAAAAGGTTCAATCAACTTTCCATTAAATGTGGCCTTCCTTGCTAGTCAAAGTCCAGTCAAAATAGTTAAAATTTTGCACATACAAATTCATTTAAAGTCAACCTTTGACCCGTGGAAACCCTAGGTGTAGGACTGTGGTCAAATATGGTCAAACTACTTAGAAAAAATCATCCTCCTGCCCAATGAATTCAGCCTTCCAAAACAGAGACAAATTCTAAAATTTCAAGTCAAAATGTTCCAAATCAACCCAAGTCAAAGGTTGGTCAAACTATCCCATTCAGAGAGTCAATGCACAAAACATAATTATCCTCCTTCATTTTGCATTTGTGATCTCAAACTTCCTTATTTCATACCATTACAAACCAATCCAATCAAGAGAGAAGATGTGATATGTGATGATGATGCTCCAAAGTGATGTGACGGATGGTATATTTATATGTGACTTAAGGGGTCGAATTAGCTTGCTTAGGTCAACTTGTAATTTTGTGCACATGTGGGTTTTACCTTTAAAAATATATTTTTCCTTGAAAAAAGTAAATTCTTCCATTGGCTATTAGGGGCTTCTTTAGATGAGGAAGACTCTCTAATGGAGGGAATGTATCCTTGTGCTGCCAACTTAACACTTCCTCTTAACTATGAAGAAATTTTTGACTACAACATAAGTCCCATCTCAAATGTCTCATCATCATCATCAAGTCATCCCATCTTTGCTCATCTGTTGAACACTCTCAAATATAAAGAAAAAGAATCATCATCATAATGGAGCTTCAGCTACCACACTATATCCAAGTACAATAGGCAAGAGCCCAACTTTTCATAAAGGAAAAGGATCACACATCCTATTTCGTGTTGATCTTCCCACCTTGACCCTCAAGAATCAAATGGTAGAACACTTGTATCCTATCACTTTGGGAGGATACCCAAATTACCAGAGGTAAGGATCACACACTCCCAAGTCTCTCCTCACCTAGTGGCCAGATGGGTAGCAATGCCAACAGGCCCACTTTGTGGGAGGATGCATACTGGGGTATACTATGTCAAGCCTTAAACAAATGGTAGGGGAGGATAGCCCAACTTGTCATAAATTACAAGGATCACATACACCCTACAATAAAAATAGGAAGGATAACCCAACTTGCCATAAATGACAAGGATCGCACATCCTATTGTCTAGAGATCCCCCAACCCCAAGATCTCTCATGGCTTAATTCCTCACCTTGGGAGCTCGAATAGGGGGAAGAGCGTAGCTCAGCATTCTTGATTAGTGGAGACCCTTACACAAGAGGGTCACATCCATCAATCCATGTTTCTCTTTGAAGACCAAGAACTTCCCTTTCAATAAAGCCTTTGTAAGAATATTTGTTATTTTCTCATCTATCGAAATGTGATGGAGTCTCACTGCTCCCGTTTGCACCATATCTCAAATGTAATGATATATAATCTCAATATTCTTGGACTTGTCGTGTAACACGGGATTCTCTGCCAATCGTATCCCACTCTTGTTGCCATGGTATATCACTATCGTATCTAAAACCTACTCAAATAGTTCTCCAAAGAGATTTCTCAAACATATTGCCTCACATATATCCATGCTGGTAGAAATTTATTCTACCTCAGTCATGCTTAAAGTAATAGACTTCTTCTTCCTACTCATCCAAGATACCATGGTAGAACCAAAACTAAAGTAGCACCCTGATATCCTCTTCATGTCAATAACATTTTTGGCCCAGTCAACATCAGTGTAACCATGAAGTGTCACATCTCTAGTAGTATATCTCAGAGCAAGATTAATCCTCCCATGTAAATATCTCAGCACATGTTGAGGCAACATCGTAATGTGCATGTAGAGGCTTAGTCATAAATTGAATCAAAGTGTTAACTGCAAAACATATGTATATTCGGGTGTTCACAAGGAACATTAGTGCCCCAATCAAATATCGATACTTAGAGGGATTCACCAGGTTGGGTCCAACATCTTATCCGCATAATTTCTTAAATTTTATCTCTGTCGGTGTGGCCATGGACTTGCATTCTACCATACCAAATATTTCTATCAATTTCACAACATATTTTCCTTATGAAAAGGAAAAAATCACTAGGCCTTTACCACACCTCTAAGCCTAGGAATTAGTGCATCAATCCAAGGTCCTTCATCTCAAATTTAGAGGCCAACTCACTCTTACACTCAATAATCAAAGGCTCTTGACCTGTCAAGAATAGATCATCAACATATAAAACCAAAATAAAAGGCATACCTTAGACAAATTTGAAGTAGAGGTTCAGGTCAGC
Source organism: Pinus tabuliformis (assembly GCA_031772625.1). NCBI lineage: Eukaryota > Viridiplantae > Streptophyta > Pinopsida > Pinales > Pinaceae > Pinus > Pinus tabuliformis. Next base: position 1,460,701,969 of record CM062804.1, read on the forward strand.
ATTGTTTCTCGTGAATTCAAGCTTCATCAGGTAGCTATCAATACAAGGATACCAAGCTTTGGGAGCTTGCTTCAATCCATAGAGATCCTTCTTTAGCCTGCACACATGAGTCTTCCTATCATGTACTTCAAATCCCTATGGTTTCTCAACATATACTTCTTCTTGGAGTATCCCATGAAGAAATGCAGTCTTCACATCCATTTGGTGAAGAGTCCATCCTTAACTAGCAGTGAGAGCCACAATGGTAGTATAGCGGGAACCAGTGCAAATATGTCATCATAATATTCTCCCTCTTTCTAGGAGAAACCTCTAGCCATGAACCTTTCCTTGCATTTCTTGATGCTTCCATCTGCCCCATGCTTGATTGTGTATAGGAAGTCATAATAGACTTCCCACTAAGGTCTCGAAACTACTTCCCATACATCATTCTTCATAATAGACTCATATACCTAAACCATAGCATCTTTCCAAACCTTCTCTTTCACTTATTCTTCAAAGGTCGGAGGCTCAGCCTGTGTGATGGTGCTCAAAGCCACAACATAACCTTGATATCAACATGGATTATTACTTTCTCTAAAGGTTCCTCTAGCAACGGTATGTCTTTCAACATCTTATAAAGTATCATGAAGCCATAATAGTATCTTCCTAGCAGGGGAGTCACATGATGGAGGATCCAAGGGGTTCATGGGCTCCATGGGATCATCAACAACATTTGTCTCAGGTTCAGACACAGAAGAATCTTCTAGTAGGTCCATGTCATCATCCTTATTCTCAACAGGAGGAGGAGGAGGAATATCCCTTACTTTTCCAAGGGAAACATCTTCATCGAAATTCACATCCTTGCTAAACTCAATATTGCTTTGACTAGGCACATGTTATGCAACCAGATCACAAAACAGAAGAAAATATAGATCAACTACTTGAAAATTAGCCTCTTCGAGGGGTCAACCTCCTTTACATCACATAAATGAACAATTCTTGGACAATACAAATGACAAGACCTCCTTGGTATATATAGGAGTCTAAGGGGTCACAATATAATCATAGCCTACATAAAAATAATAATGTAAGGGCACAACAATAACAATAATGGGCTTCTATGGGGCACAACAATAACAATAAGGCGGCTACACTAACAATAACAATAAGGAGGCTACACTAGTATTATAGGGACCTAACATGCCCCTCTCCTTCAAAAAAGAGTTGTCCTCAATGCTTGAGTAGTTCTAGATGCTTTTGTATAAAATTATCATCCTCCCATGCGGAATCTTCAATGAGTAAGTTCTTCCACTTTGTTGTCTAGGTAAATCCTCTCTACGGATAGAGATGATCCATTTAGCCCAATGAGTGGGTCTAGCAACCGAGTTACAATCTACTAGACACTTTCCTAAGTTGCAATTGAAAAGAGAGACGAAGAAGATGGCCTGCCTCGTTCTGATGTTATCTCGATCTCCTTTGCTGAAGACCTTGAATCACTTGTGTCACGAGCTCGTTCGTGCTGCTATTAGCGTTTATGCACCTGCACAAGAGATCAAGACACAACAAGGCATGCAAATACAAATAGAATATTCAAAAGAAACCTACTTTACTGATCAAGGAATGTTAAGCTAAATGATACATGAACATACACATTTAAGAAAAATGAACCAGCAGTTGTCTATTAATAAAAAATAAAGGGAAGCATACAACCAAGCCTTGATGTTGATAGGTTCTCCTTGAAATGAATATCCAAGTCCAAGCTAATCTCTCCAAGCACTCCTTCTCCAAGCCAAATGAGTAGCATGTAGGCACAATCTTAGCATAAGAGTGCAAATAGACATAGACCAACCCCAGACCAACCATTTGGGAATGGGAGAGGATGAATATATAGTCTGGGAAAGGGAGTTAGGATCTCCCCAAAGATAGGAGTAGGCCCTCATCTCAAGGAGGTAGCTCATAGGGATAAGACCAAGAGGCCAAGTTGGGAAAACTCAACCTCATCTACGTCGAACAACCTCCAGCTCGCCGCACTGGGAGCTTCTAGATCACGAAGCTTCTCATCATCTTTGGGAAAATTTCCTTTTGGGATCATCGCAGGTATACAAGTAAACAGAGCGATGCCATTGCGGGTCGAGTATAATACAACAGGCAACCATCGTGGTTTTTAGTCTCATAAGAGCGATGATTCTCAAATTAGGGTTTAAGAGTTATTTCCTTCAGGGGAAGCTCAAGGAATTTTCCAATAAATGTCTTAGGGAGGATCTGAGCTGCATATATGAATGAGTACACTACATAATGGTCATGTTTCAGGCACTTCGGGGTATGTCACAGGGAAGTGCAGGAGGTGTGACAAAATATTGTGTAATAGATACCCCCTAAAGCATCAAGGTAGAACAAGGAGTGATGGCTAAGATGCTTTACGAGATTTTGTAAGGATGAGTACAAACACTATCGTGAGACTTGCAAATCAAGGACGCATATACATATACATATCTGACATCAAAACACAAGTCCATGGTATGGACGCAACCATTCGGATAATAAGGACTATATGAAAGGATCCATGGTATGAGTGCAATCATCCAATATAGAAGGATCATCTGTAAATCTAAGATCTAAGGCATGGATGCAACCATCCGATATAGAAGGTGTTAGCGCTTGAAATTTCACCTCAGGCTGAGAAAGGTAAACCTCAAGGCAACATCAAACCATTTAGCCTCGTAGCTAGCCCTACGGGGCAGGAGAAGGCTCTCTCCGGTCTATCTCGTAAAATCTTCAATAGATGAGATGAACAATAAGGTAACACTGATATTAGGCTAGTAAACTGATCAAAGGGTTTGATTTGGGGTTTTTTTTGGGTTTTTGGTGGCAAATTAAGGAGAGGGCAATTTTGGGTGCGGGGATTGGACACAGTTTCTACAGGGTGTTCTTTGGGGCGAGGTAGGAGACAGTATTGATGCCTTTGATTGAGGTGGATGGTCAGGAATGACAGGTGAGGAGCTAAGGAGATCAAACAATAACTTTGAATTCTCCTTAAATAGTAGAAAACATTGAAATTAAACAAACTTAAAAGCAGAGCATGACAGTCATGAATTCTTACTTTAACACTTCGTTTGCTTAATGTGCAGAAGGAAAAGAAAGGAAATGATTCACATAACACACTTACAAGTACATAGAGAAACACACCATCAATACATGTAACCACAAGAATCCCAAAGAGGACTGCAAAACCCTGGTCTTCCTTAGCCAAAAATCGCAGAGATACAGTGAATAATACAATGATAGCTTCTCCCTCAAGAGTCCAACCATGAAAATGAGCAAGAAAGTACATAATATAGATGATCTAACCTCTTTCCCTGCCTCCATGGGTCGAGCTCACTATCCTAGGAGCTGTTTCAACCACTTCTAAACTAAGCACTACAAACTAGGCAGTCAAAACAACTTGCCTCTATAAACTTGGAAACCAATTCATTCATTTAATATTTACCCTTTTCATGAATGAATCTTCTAGAAGTGTTACATAAGAGTAAAAGTGTCTAAAAAGTACAATAATTACATCAAATAGAATCACATTTCATCCCAAAAAGTCAAACTGAGTCAAATCTGCGTTTTCTGGGCTGTACAGTGCATTTTTTGAAAAAACTGCCTGACGGGTCGCGCGCTTGGCCTGACGGGTCGCGTGCCTTTGGAGCCATCTTTGGGGCACTTGCAGGTGGCCAAATTGAGCAAAAGTAGGCTTGTTGGAAAGGTCTGTGAGTCTAATTTCCAACCCAACTGGAATTTTTGAATTTGGAGTTCATTTGCCCTGTCAAAAATCAAATCTCCCAAGACTGCTTTCTGCAATTCAAAAAAGTGGCAGAAAGTCATTTTTTGCTAGTTTTTTTACTTTCTGGAGGCCCAAAACTTCACCAAATCTCAAGTCCATCCATGAGCATATGTAACTTTGCATGACAAATCTGGAAATGCTGAGTTTTGGTCAAAAGGAGTTGCCATGATGAAGGGTCGCGCGGGGGGTGAGACCCGTTAATGGGAAAAACCTGCAAATTGCCAAAAAATGCCAAAATTCACCCAAAATTCTCAAAATTTCTTGGGATTTGTGCTGTGGCTAGGCTATTTAGTGCCTTGATCCTTGAGTGAAGCCTCAGCCAAGATACGGAGGGGATTGGGCCTCTTTCTCCGTTTTAGTGCTTCAGTCAACCGCCTTTGAAACATCTTCATCTTTGCCTTGCACACATGCATTCTTGCCCAGTAATGGTTCTTCATGTTCCTCAACAATTTCTTCTCTTGGTTGGCCTTAGCCAACAGCCTCTCCAAGTGTGCATTTTCCCGGATGAGCATGGACTCTCGGTCAACGGGCAATGGGTCACCAGGCCTTCTTTGGTTCAAGATTCGGTCACTACGAATCCTCCATAGCTCATCAAGTGCTTTCTCCTCCTCCAACTGTTTGTTGCGCTGCTCCAGCTATGTGATGGTCCATTGTGCACCCTCTAATCTCCTCTGTAAGGCATCATTTTCAGCTCTGAGATGCTGAATGACCTCCTTTGCCTCTTGGCTCGGAGAAATGGCCTCAAGATCAACAAGCTCAATATCTGGAACTCCTGATGGCCCCTCATCAATCTTGGGTTGCTTACCCCTCTGTACTGCTTGTGTTGCTGAAGAGAGCGAGGCCCCTTCCACCTGATGTGGAGATAACACTCGCTGAGCTGATGATGAAGGCGAGACCCCTTCCACCTGCTGTGGAGATAGTACTCGCCGAGCTGTTGCAAATAAGGCCCTCGGGCCTTTTTGATAGGTAACCAGGGGTGAGGAGCTGACATGTCTAGTGACAGGGATGTCATGCTGCTGGGATGGTCCTCCCTCCTCGTGAACAACCTCAGGATGTGGCGAGGGTGGTGCTATGAAAAACTCACGAGAGATGAACTCCTCCCATGAGATGCCATGCTGAGCCAACTGATGCAATACTATAAGCTGAATCAAACCATAATGGTACAGGCTCCTATACTGCTGTGCTGGGTGTTAGAGTCGGTCTTGAGCCCTCCATCAGCGATCAAAACTCTTTGCATTTGCATAAGTAGGTGTCTCATCAGTGTCAATTTTTGCATCCCATTAGGCATGCCATAACCCTGATGGAGGAGCTGGTATATTTTTCCCCTCTTGGCATTGCTGGCTCAGGTCATTTCAGTCATTAAGCTCTTTCAAGCTTGTCTTGTTTTGTCTTGAGGTCAATTTCCTAGGTCTAGGGTTTTGGTCAAGTCTGTTTACAAGGTCATATCTCTGAAGGTCAATAAGTGCCCAGCAAGCCAGAGGGATGGTTTTGATGGTGTTTCTTCGCAAATTTCTATTTTGTACAGTTAATCTTCACCTTGGATTTAAAAACTCTGTTTTTAAAGCCAAGGTCATTTTTAAATAATTTTGTAAAAAAATGTTAAAATTCAAAAGTTTTCAAAGGACAGCATGTAACCCTGGCTCCCTTGCCAAAATCCCTCAGATGCTATCCCTGCAAAAAGCATCAAAGAAAAGCATCAAATCAGTCAATTTCAGGACAAAGGAAACCAAGAAAAAGTTAAGTTTATAAAGTGTCAAGGAAAAACATTATAAAGTGGGTTTGGGCATGAAATTAATTCAAATAAGGTTATAAAAGCCCCAATCTCCCTCCATCGAGCCTCATTGTGCATCTAAGTCATTGAGCAAGTGCCTGCAAGAGAGATTGGGAGAAATTTGTGAGCTTGACAGGCGCGCGACCCGTCAGACCAGGCGCGCGACCCGTCAGAGGCGCGCGACCCGTCAGCAGCCTTCCAGCAGTGCAAAATTATAACGGGCGCGACCCGTCAGTGGCGCGCGACCCGTCAGCGACCTCTTTGTAAAACCGCCTGCAAATTCACCAAGGAGCCACAAATCGCCAAATTTCGTAAGGTAGGCCCTCAATCTTAAACAATTCTTGCTTGCCATGGTTAAAGGAAATCATGATTGCATTCTCAAAGGCCTTCATTTGCAAATGAAAAGCTCCACTTTGCTTTGGTTTAAAGTTGTCCAAATGGCAGTCCATGTCATCATTCATCTGAGTGTATCATGATTCAGAGGGTTGTCATCATCATATTAGGTTCCATTGGGTCATGTTACACCTTGTTCATGCTTCAGTTGTGCCTAGGCAAGGTCATTTCCCTCTCCTAGGGTTTTGAAGGCAATTTCTCTTGGACGGTCAAATCATCGGCAAAACTTGTATCCTGATGTTCATACACCTTCCCCTATCCTTAAAGTACCTTATCAAACACTTCCCATCCCTTATATCCGCCAAATTCCTCATTTTTGCACAAACCCTAGTTTCTAGCTACAACCTGGCAATTTTCTAGGTTGGGCCTGTGTTTTGCCCTTTTGGACCCCTTCCCCTCACTCAATCTCTGAGATTCCACTTTCCCCTACTTCCTAACATCCCTCCCTACTCCCCAAAATTTCCCCAAGAATTTAGAAGTCCCCTATCCCCTTCATTTCGCTCCATTTCGACAAAATTCCTTGATTCACACATCGGGACAAGTCGCACTCAAATGATGTTCCAGAGCAATAAAAGATGAATTTTGGAAAACTGAGAGAGGTTTTTGTCCATAACATGCCAAAGAAGAAAAACCTCTTTCATTTTTTGCACAGGTGTCATAGTTTTAGAAAAATGTCAAAATTGCAATCGCCAGATCCAAGGAGGTTGGTGAAGGCACTAAAACGGAGAAAGAGGCCCAATCCCCTCCGTATCTTGGCTGAGGCTTCACTCAAGGATCAAGGCACTAAATAGCCTATCCACAGCACAAATCCCAAGAAATTTTGAGAATTTTGGGTGAATTTTGGCATTTTCAGGAAATTTGCAGGTTTTTCCCATTAACGGGTCTCACCCCCCGCGCGACCCTTCATCATGGCAACTCCTTTTGACCAAAAATCAGCATTTTCAGATTTTTCATGCAAAGTTACATATGCTCATGGATGGACTTGAGATTTGGTGAAGTTTTGGGCCTCCAGAAAGTCAAAAAACTAGCAAAAAATGACTTTCTGCCACTTTTTTGAATTGCAGAAAGCAGTCTTGGGAGATTTGATTTTTGACAGGGAAAATGAACTCCAAATTCAAAAATTCTAGTTGGGTTGGAAAGTAGACTTATATACCTTTCCAACAAGCCTACTCTTGCTCAATTTGGCCACCTGCAAGTGCCCCAAAAGTGGTGCCAAAGGCACGCGACCCGTCAGGCAGTTTTTTCAAAAATGCACTGTACAGCTCAGAAAACGCAGATTTGACTCAGTTTGACTTTTTGGGGTGAATTATGATTCTCTTTGATGTAATTATTGTACTTTTGAGACACTTTTACTCTTATGTAACACTTCTAGAAGATTCATTCATGAAAAGGGTAAATATTAAATGAATGAATTGGTTTCCTAGCTTATAGAGGCAAGTTGTTTTGATTGCCTAGTTTGTAGTGCTTAGTTTAGAAGTGGTTGAAACAGCTCCTAGGATAGTGAGCTCGACCCATGGAGGCAGGGAAAGAGGTTAGATCATCTATATTATGTACTTTCTTTCTCATTTTCATGGTTGGACTCTGGAAGGAGAAGCTATCATTGTATTATTTCACTGTATCTCTGCAATTTTTGGCTAAGGAAGACCAGGGTTTTGCAGTCCTTTTTGGGATTCTTGTGGACTCATGTGTTGGTGGTGTGTTTCTCAATGTTCTTGTAAGTGTGTTATGTGAATCATTTCCTTTCTTTTCCTTCTGCACATTAAGCAAACGAAGTGTTAAAGTAAGAATTCATGACTCTCATGCTCTGCTTTTAAGTTTGTTTAATTTCAATGTTTTCTACTGTTTAAGGAGAATTCAAAGTTATTGTTTGCTCTCTTTAGCTCCTCACCTTTCATTCTTTACCATCCACCTCAATCAAAGGCATCAATATTGTCTCCTACCTCGCCCCAAAGAACCCCCTGCAGAAACTGTGTCCAATCCCTGCACCCAAAATTGCCCTCTCCTCAATTTGCCACCAAAAACCCAAAAAACCCCAAATCAAAATCTTTGATCAGTTTACTAGCCTAATATCAGTGTTACTTTATTGGTCATTTCATCTATTGAAGATTTTACGAGATAGACCGGAGAGAGCCTTCTCCTGCCCCGTAGGGCTAGCTACGAGGCTAAATGGTTTGATGTTGCCTTGAGGTTTACCTTTCTCAGCCTGAGGTGAAATTTCAAGCACTAACATACTGGCGACTCCACTGGGGAGAACAAATTTGTTTGTGGATTGATGTGTTTGTTTCATAAGTCTTAGACGGAGCCTGAAGTTACGCCAGGTAGCCTTCGAAACGCTTTTGCTTTGCATAAGCGCAAGTAGATAAACGTTGCTTCAGTCAATCTCCGTGAGCTTGTGAATACAGCACTTCATTTGCATTTTACCCCAGTACATGTATCAAGTTCAGATCTGATTGTTGATAGTGGACAACGATCAGGCACTGACAAGGCTGAAATCATTCACTGGCGACTCCTTCACTGAAAACTCCAGAGATCAATGCTTCATGGTGACTTCACTGCAGAGAGATCAGTAGCTTTGAGCTTTTCAAGATGGATCGGATTGCAAGAAGATACGCTCCCTTGAGCCGAGATCACATTCCAGGTTTTCCAAATAAAATTCCAAAGGTAGATTGGTCAAGGAATCTGCCTATATTTAATGATGATGGTAAGAAGGATGCTACTTTACATCTGGTTAGATTTCATATGCATATTCGCAAGTTGAAGGTGGATTTTCCTGAAGATTGCTTGATGAAGATATTCTTGGCCACTCTGGAAGGTAAAGCCCAATCATGGTATGAAAGTTTGCCGCCTGCTTGTATTTACTGTTTAAAGGATTTTCATGCCTTGTTTATTGAAAGATATCAAGCATCTTATCCATCATTAAATTTGGTTCATGACTGTTGCAAGCATGCTTATAGTTTTATTGAAAGCCTTGAGAAATATTATGAAGATGATAATTTTATGGACGTTGAGATTATGGAGGCTCTATATGAAAATCCGTTTCAGCAGCACACAGAAATCTTAGAGGATACTTGTCAAGATCAGCAGGCTGAAGATTTCCATATGGTTGAAAATAAGGAAAGAGAAAATGTTGTTTCAGATCTGTCCATAGAAGAAGACAGCATGCAGGTAACGCAGGAAAGTAATGTTCCAATCTCAAAAAGTGATGATGATAAATCAGATCGGGAGATAAATTGTGATGAGGCAAAACATGTTGTTCCGGATCTCATAAAAGAGAGTTGTATTGTCGCGGCTGCCTCAAATGAAGAAAATGGAGTAGCAAACCTAAATGCTCTCATCTCACCAGCACTAGATCTTCATGAGGAGGTAGTTCATTGCCTCTGTGAAAAACAAGACAAGATTTTCGTTCAAGTAAGTGAAAAGGTTTCTCTAGATGAATCTATGATAGCTGATAGAAATGTTAGTGTTGGGTTTCACGAAACATCTGAAATTTCTTTTCTCATGATTGATGAATGTAATGAGAATCTGGCTATCATATCATATGAGGATGACTTACCATATATTCAAACTACAAAAGATCAGACTATTCAGGATTCCATTTCAGATTCTTCCTCATATGTCTCATGTTTTGAAATGTTATTTCAAGAGGAGATCTGCTCATCTACTTGTTCAGAATTTTTTGAAGCCCATGAGCATACTTTCACCGAAGCACATGATGAAGGCAGATCAGAATTTGAAGCAAAAGACACCTTGTTCTTTCAGCAGGAGGTGGCAATGTCAAGTCTTCATGTTTTCCAGGATCCAATGGCAGATCTCTTACAGTCAGCAGTGAAAGTGATTATTGTTGTGTTCAGTGATGAAGGAGATCATGGTCAGCTATGTTTTTGGATGCCCAGTTACCAGTATCTATTGTTGATCATGAGATCTGATTGGGAGAATCAATCAAGAAGGCTTCTGCTTGATTGGTTGCATTGGCATTTTGATATAGTTTGATGTATATTGTCTTGTAAGAAACATAGGTGGTTGTCATCATGATTTCACATCTTGATGGACTGCTGCCCTTCTCTTGTTTTAGTTAAGTCAGTCATGAGTCATTTGTGTTTGGTCTATTGAGTGAGTTTTTTCAAGTTATTTCAGTTTGACATCAAGTCGGTTTGAGTCAAGCTTCAATTAAGTTTCAGTCAGTTTTCAGTCAAGTTTTCATTCAATAAATGTGTCAAAGTTTTGTGTCAAAGGTGTAAATAATGACTCCATCGCCCAATGGTTGAAAGCACTGGTCTGCTCTCCCAGAGGTCTGCGGTTCTTGGCACCTCCAAGGAGCTACCATCCCCATTGGAGCCAATGTTAGAGTCGGTCTTGAGCCCTCCATCAGCGATCAAAACTCTTTGCATTTGCATAAGTAGGTGTCTCATCAGTGTCAATTTTTGAATCCCATTAGGCATGCCATAACCCTGATGGAGGAGCTGGTATATTTTTCCCCTCTTGGCATTGTTGGCTCAGGTCATTTCAGTCATTAAGCTCTTTCAAGCTTGTCTTGTTTTGTCTTGAGGTCAATTTCCTAGGTCTAGGGTTTTGGTCAAGTCTGTTTACAAGGTCATATCTCTGAAGGTCAATAAGTGCCCAGCAAGCCAGAGGGATGGTTTTGATGGTGTTTCTTCGCAAATTTCTATTTTGTACAGTTAATCTTCACCTTGGATTTAAAAACTCTGTTTTTAAAGCCAAGGTCATTTTTAAATAATTTTGTAAAAAAATGTTAAAATTCAAAAGTTTTCAAAGGACAGCATGTAACCCTGGCTCCCTTGCCAAAATCCCTCAGATGCTATCCCTGCAAAAAGCATCAAAGAAAAGCATCAAATCAGTCAATTTCAGGACAAAGGAAACCAAGAAAAAGTTAAGTTTATAAAGTGTCAAGGAAAAACATTATAAAGTGGGTTTGGGCATGAAATTAATTCAAATAAGGTTATAAAAGCCCCAATCTCCCTCCATCGAGCCTCATTGTGCATCTAAGTCATTGAGCAAGTGCCTGCAAGAGAGATTGGGAGAAATTTGTGAGCTTGACAGGCGCGCGACCCGTCAGACCAGGCGCGCGACCCGTCAGAGGCGCGCGACCCGTCAGACCAGGCGCGCGACCCGTCAGAGGCGCGCGACCCGTCAGCAGCCTTCCAGCAGTGCAAAATTATAACGGGCGCGACCCGTCAGTGGCGCGCGACCCGTTGGGTGAGGCGCGCGACCCGTCAGCGACCTCTTTGTAAAACCGCCTGCAAATTCACCAAGGAGCCACAAATCGCCAAATTTCGTAAGGTAGGCCCTCAATCTTAAACAATTCTTGCTTGCCATGGTTAAAGGAAATCATGATTGCATTCTCAAAGGCCTTCATTTGCAAATGAAAAGCTCCACTTTGCTTTGGTTTAAAGTTGTCCAAATGGCAGTCCATGTCATCATTCATCTGAGTGTATCATGATTCAGAGGGTTGTCATCATCATATTAGGTTCCATTGGGTCATGTTACACCTTGTTCATGCTTCAGTTGTGCCTAGGCAAGGTCATTTCCCTCTCCTAGGGTTTTGAAGGCAATTTCTCTTGGACGGTCAAATCATCGGCAAAACTTGTATCCTGATGTTCATACACCTTCCCCTATCCTTAAAGTACCTTATCAAACACTTCCCATCCCTTATATCCGCCAAATTCCTCATTTTTGCACAAACCCTAGTTTCTAGCTACAACCTGGCAATTTTCTAGGTTGGGCCTGTGTTTTTCCCTTTTGGACCCCTTCCCCTCACTCAATCTCTGAGATTCCACTTTCCCCTACTTCCTAACATCCCTCCCTACTCCCCAAAATTTCCCCAAGAATTTAGAAGTCCCCTATCCCCTTCATTTCGCTCCATTTCGACAAAATTCCTTGATTCACACATCGGGACAAGTCGCACTCAAATGATGTTCCAGAGCAATAAAAGATGAATTTTGGAAAACTGAGAGACGTTTTTGTCCATAACATGCCAAAGAAGAAAAACCTCTTTCATTTTTTGCACAGGTGTCATGGTTTTAGAGAAATGTCAAAATTGCAATCGCCAGATCCAAGGAGGTTGGCGAAGGCACTAAAACGGAGAAAGAGGCCCAATCCCCTCCGTATCTTGGCTGAGGCTTCACTCAAGGATCAAGGCACTAAATAGCCTAGCCATAGCTCAAATCCCAAGAAATTTTGAGAATTTTGGTTGAATTTTGGCATTTTCAGGCAATTTGCAGGTTTTTCCCATTAACGGGTCTCACCCCCCGCGCGACCCTTCATCATGGCAACTCCTTTTGACCAAAACTCAGCGTTTCCAGATTTTTCATGCAAAGTTACATATGCTCATGGATGGACTTGAGATTTGGTGAAGTTTTGGGCCTCCAGAAAGTCAAAAAACTAGCAAAAAATGACTTTCTGCCACTTTTTTGAATTGCAGAAAGCAGTATTGGGAGATTTGACTTTTGAAAGGGAAAATGAACTCCAAATTCAAAAATTCCAGTTGGGTTGGAAAGTAGACTCATAGATCTTTCCAACAAGCCTACTCTTGCTCAATTTGGCCACCTGCAAGTGCCCCAAAAGTGGTGCCAAAGGCGCGCGACCCGTCAGGCAGGGGCGCGCGACCCGTCAGGCAGTTTTTTCAAAAATGCACTGTACAGCTCAGAAAACGCAGATTTGACTCAGTTTGACTTTTTGGGGTGAATTATGATTCTCTTTGATGTAATTATTGTACTTTTGAGACACTTTTACTCTTATGTAACACTTCTAGAAGATTCATTCATGAAAAGGGTAAATATTAAATGAATGAATTGGTTTCCTAGCTTATAGAGGCAAGTTGTTTTGACTGCCTAGTTTGTAGTGCTTAGTTTAGAAGTGGTTGAAACAGCTCCTAGGATAGTGAGCTCGACCCATGGAGGCAGGGAAAGAGGTTAGATCATCTATATTATGTACTTTCTTGCTCATTTTCATGGTTGGACTCTGGAGGGAGAAGCTATCATTGTATTATTTCACTGTATCTCTGCAATTTTTGGCTAAGGAAGACCAGGGTTTTGCAGTCCTTTTTGGGATTCTTGTGGACTCATGTGTTGGTGGTGTGTTTCTCAATGTTCTTGTAAGTGTGTTATGTGAATCATTTCCTTTCTTTTCCTTCTGCACATTAAGCAAACGAAGTGTTAAAGTAAGAATTCATGACTCTCATGCTCTGCTTTTAAGTTTGTTTAATTTCAATGTTTTCTACTGTTTAAGGAGAATTCAAAGTTATTGTTTGCTCTCTTTAGCTCCTCACCTTTCATTCCTGACCATCCACCTCAATCAAAGGCATCAATACTGTCTCCTACCTCGCCCCAAAGAACCCCCTGCAGAAACTGTGTCCAATCCCCGCACCGAAAATTGCCCTCTCCTCAATTTGCCACCAAAAACCCAAAAAACCCCAAATCAAAATCTTTGATCAGTTTACTAGCCTAATATCAGTGTTACTTTATTGGTCATCTCATCTATTGAAGATTTTACGAGATAGACCGGAGAGAGCCTTCTCCTGCCCCGTAGGGCTAGCTACGAGGCTAAATGGTTTGATGTTGCCTTGAGGTTTACCTTTCTCAGCCTGAGGTGAAATTTCAAGCGCTAACACCGGGCTCTTCCTCTGCAACATGGGCACCATCCTCTGAATGTTCTGATAGAAGAAAACAGGGATGTTCATCATCCTCACTCGGGTGAAGTGCATCAAGAGGCGAATATGATATGAATATACCTGTGAAAATCTGCCCTCACAGGTAAAATAGTGCATGATGAGCCTCATCATGGGAGCATACTCTCTCCTGAGAAACCTAAATGGAAACACACCTACCAAATGTCTCATGAATGGTGGCCGGACAAAAGGCTCAAAGTGAACATTATCCAACACCTTGCACTTATTCCACACCTCCCCAACATTAGGTATCCCTGTGGCATGTGAGATCACCTCGGGTGTCAATGTAAAATCCACCCCTGCAAGGTTGACATGTCCGTCATGCAAGTGTAAAACAAATAGGCGAGCCAACTCTCTATGGTGCTGAATCCGAGAGATCCTCTCACAAAACTCATAGCAAGACATATACTGGAAACATGTGACTGCCATAGGACAGGCCTGTAACTCTGCTAAAGAGGTGGGCTCCTCTCGCTTATGATGTCCACCCTTTCCGCCCTTATGAGGCCTCCTCTGTACCTCGATCTCTGAAGCTGATGACTGGTCATCACTTTGCTCATAAGTTTCGGTTTCTGACATTGTTTAAGGAGCAAAGTGGACAAACTGTACTGTTTCAAGGGGACAAGGAACATGAGGGAAATGTTAGGGGAGGGGCATTTTTACAAGGAAAATGGGAATACATGTATATAACAGGGAATTTAGGGAAATACACTGCAAACATCACTGCACATGCATCATCAAATTCATGTGTTTACATAGGTATTATGAGGGGTAGAGTTTAGGGCTTGATTTTTATTTTTTTAGGGAAAAGGGGTAGGTTTTATTTTCTTTACAAATTTAAAAGGGAAATTGACATAGAAATATAGGGAAAATGAAATGGGAATGAGAAAAATAATTACAAGGGGAAAAACCATGAAACAGCAATAAACCCTAACACACTTTTACAATGTAACATACAGCCATATGGAGGTCTTGCTCTTGTACATTTCGATCATTAAAAACACATTCATAATATCCATCAACCATTACCAACAGTCATAACCAAGATTAGGGAACCTACCTCAAGCAATTTGATGGCTTGGAGGGCGTTTGAGCAAATTTGAAATAGGTTTGAAGGGAGGTTAGCTTGACGGGTCGCGCACCTCGCCCAACGGGTCGCGCGGGCCTGACGGGTCGCGCCCGTTGTAAAAATGCACTGCAGGAAACCCTCTGACGGGTCGCGCGCACCTGACGGGTCGCGCACCTAGCCTGACGGGTCGCGCGCCTGTCACTCGCCCGAACTTGCTCTGCTTTCGCTCCTTTCACTCTATCACTCACTCAAACTTCTCTTGCAAGTGTCTTGGATGCACAATGAGAGTGAAAGGAGGGAGATTGGGTTTTTATAAGTTTCATTTGAAAAAATTTCATGCTCAAACCCACTTTCTAATGTTTCTCTTTGACACTTTATAAAATTGACTTTTTGGTTTCCTTTGTCCTGAAATTGACTCATTTAGTGCTTTGACTTGATTCTTTTTGCAGGTAGATCATCTAAGGGATCTAGGCAAGGGGACCAGGGTTGCATATTGTCCGCTGAAAACTTTTGAAGTTTCATCACTTTTTACAAAAACTTGAAAAATGACCTTGGCTTTAAAAACAGAGTTTTTAAATCCAAGGTGAGAATTAACTGTACAAGATAAAAACTTCGAAGAAACATATTTACAATCATCCCTCTGGCTTGCTGAACATTTATTGACCTTCAGAAACATGACCTTGTAAACATTTTTGACCAAAACCCTAGACCTAGGAAATTGACCTCAAGACAAGACAAGACAAGCTTGAAAGAGCTTAATGACTGAAATGACCTGAGCCAGCAATGCCAAGAGGGGAAAGATATACCAGCTCCTCCATCAGGGTTATGGCATGCCTCATGGGATGCAAAAATTGACACTGATGAGACACCTACATATGCAAATGCAAAGAGTTTTGATCGTTGATGGAGGGCTCAAGACCGACTCTAACAGAAGGATCATCATAAATGTAAAGTCCCATGGTATGGTCACAACCATCCGTATAGCAGAAACATGTGTACAATCATGAATACCACATAACTCCATGTAGCCTGAGACATATCAGACAAGACTCAGGGACTTGCACTCCATCACAACCCAATCAAAGTACGAATTCTAACATGTGAATGAACGTGTCGAAGTCGAACATGCTAGAAAACTGCCTGATTACCAGCCAATGATGTGGGTCGTTAATAGGTATGAGAGAAACCACCAATGATGATGATGGCTCTCAAGGTACAATAGTAAAACCCGTGAATGTGATAATGAAGTTGAATTCAAACGCTTGTGGAATCATCCAATCAAAGGCCAATGATGGAAATATTTCGTTGGATGCGAAGAACTTTCCATTAAGGCATGCAAGCTCTAAGGTACTGAAAGGGATTTTCTAAGTCATCTTCTCGGATAATGAGTTGAAGTCGACAGGAAGTGACCCATCGAAGGAGGGTCATAGCAAGTCCCCCATCATGGACATGAAACAAGGAATAAACTGGAATGAACTGAATAAGATCCAAGACTGTAACAATGGGTTAGACAATGTATAGGTAATAGACTGCAGATAAGACTTCTCTTGAACATATTGGCAACACGACTCCGGAGTGTGGCAGCATTTGACTCAGCATAGGACCAAGGGTCATAATGACAAAGTGGAATATTCAAATGAGAGGAAAAATGTATAACCCATACCCAGAATGAAAAGTGACTAAGTGAAGATGTCCCAAACCCAACATGAGAAACAGATGAGTGTCATTTTCAAGAGTGACATGCTGCCTATACAAGAGATGTTTCACTTTGAATTTTTCCCCATTATTTCTAGTGAGTAGCTCTTTATTTTTACACAAGCTTTGAATAGGATACCATATGATTGTCATATAAGTTCACCCTTCGGATGAATCCATCCTAGTAATTTTTACGAGCCCTAGGAAGGAGAAACTCAATCTTGTTATGGTGACAAGTCTTTCGTCATTTAATTTTTACGAGTCCAACAGAAGAATAACTCGACATATTTTTCATATTTAGAGAGTTTGAAAAAGAGGTGAAAAATAAAACTCTATCATGCCCTTTTCGTAATTTGTCCCTTGAACCCGAAAAGGTAGAAAACAATATTTGAGACAACCTCTTGACCATATCGACCAAGGTGTACCTTTTTCGTAAATAGTCAATCCCAGCCCGAAAAAAAAGGGGTAAACATATACTGAGACGACATTAATTCATTTACGTTAACAAGCTCAAAATGACAAGTACTCGGAAAACTTTTCATGTTTCAAGATTTAGAAAAGAGCTTAAAGATGACTCTTCCTGGAGGAACATGTGGTATAAAGGATAGCAATTGGTTTCGGTAACGATGGAACTGCTCAAAACATGTAATAGTCAAGAGGCTAGCTAATAAGACCACTCATCGCAGATGTTCCTCGGGTAAGGGTAAAACGATCAATTGAAAGCATACGATCGGCCAAAGAGGTGGTGACGATGGAATGAAAAAACCATGGCTCATCTAGAAAAAATCGGCTGATAAAAATGACAATCATGAGATGTAAAGTGGGAATGGTTTCATTTTTACACAAGCTCAAAACCTAAGAAACTATGCTTGAGGATACTTGAGGATGGTTTCATTTTTCACAATATTGAAACATGAGAAAAAACTATGCTTGGATTTGGTTTCATTTTTACACAAGCTTGAAACTGAAACAAACTATGCTTGGATTTGGTTTCATTTTCACACAAGCTTGAAACAAAGATAAACTATGCTTGAGATAAGTTTGCATGCCCCTAGCATAATAACTCAATTTGAGGAACATTCCCGCCAAGCTTCACTTCATTCACCTAAGTAGACTATTGGTTATTAGCAGGTGGATGGAATGAAGGTTCATTTACAAGATCAAGTGAAAGACTCAACTAGGATTTTATGAGATCTAATCAAAGACTCGAATTGGAAGGGATTTGTTTCATTTTTTAATGAGCTTGACACAGGAAAATAACCATGCTCATGACACCTTGTTTCATTTTTTAATGAGCTTGACACAAGTAAAAGAACTCTGCTCATGGAGACCTATTTCATTTTTTAACGAGGTTGACATAGTAAAAGAACTATCCTCATGGCCCTTGTTTCATTTTTTAATGAGCTTGACACAAGACAAGGAACTCTGCTCTATCCCTTGTTTCACTTTTTAAGGAGCTTGACACAGGACTGGGAACTTTGCTCCAGACACCTTGTTTCATATCTCTTGTTTCATTTTTTAAGGAGCTTGACACAAGATAAGGAATTATGGTCCATATCTCTTCTTTCATTTTTTAAGGAGCTTGACACAAGACAAGGAACTCTGCTCCATTGTCCTTTGATTTCAAACCAAAAGAGGCCATGGATTCCAAGAGGTTCTCAACAAATGGGAGAACAACACTCTAGAAGGGATACATGTCTAGGGATCCAAATGAAAAATTGGGCTCTAATGACCCCAATACATGATGCACTACATCATCCACTAGATCATCAGTAGATGCAAGCATGGAACAGGTGGCTACATAATTAACCTATGGCGAGGGTGATACCGCTTGCACATAAGAACCATTTAGGGATGATGGTTGAGTGGGAGTTTATTCAAGACCAATGTGTAAGTCGATCAATGATCAAAATGCTTCCTTCATGTGGGAAACACATCACTCGAAAGAGGGAAGAGACAAGATCTCCCATGACATAAACATAGTCACGACCAAGGAGTAGATTATAATCTAAAGGGCCTTGGACAACCATCACATCTATATAGACATTCTTTCCTCCCAAAGTAATAGGAAACTTAGGAAGGATCCATAACAGTTGATTGGTTCCTCTGTTAAAAGCTAATAGATTATGGGTGACAGGTACAAGCTGAGGAGAACCTGAAGCTTGCCAAGCAGTTGAGGACAGAATACTAACAGATGTGCCCTCATCTATGACTATGCTAGGTATGACCATATGGTAAGCATGTACTGTAATCTAGAAAGGCACATAAGACGGAAGACGATATCTTGCCAGTCGACTCTAATAAAAAAAAGTGACTAAACTACTCGGAGGGGGTGTCACAGGAATGTGAGACCTACCCTCTTGTGCTATGGGAACAGGATAATTACTCTCATGAACCTCGGGAATGGGAGTATTTCGCTCCAATTCATTTGAAACTCATGAAACTAGAAGAACATGAGCAGTATGGGGTTCACTCTCTACCTGAAAGGTACGATTGACTGAAAGTGGAGTCAATTCTACCGGTTTCTCAACCAATGGTTGGTTGAGAACGAACTCATGAGACTCACTTCCAGAGAGAGTGGGGTTGATCGAAGATGAATTTTGATCAATCACTGGATCAAGTAGTGAAGGATCAGGGGAAAGCTTTCAATACCTCGTTAGAAGACGAGGTTGAGAAGCTGTAATATTTTCCAACTCTTTGGAAGCTTCATCCATAAGAGGACAAATGTGAATGGGATGATTACCTTCACACAACTTACAAGGAAATATGACTTTTCCCTTTTTCCCATCAGATTTATTGTTACTAGTTGATAGTTTGTCACCAGCATGATCACCAGAGGCTAATGACAAAGGTCAATGTGAACCTGTAGATCACACTTCTAAGACCTTGGGAATACTAGGACAATTCTAAAGAAGGTGGTCACCCTTCCATAACATGCAAGGGAATTTTACTTTCTCAGGTTGGTTGGAAGATTTGTCTACATTAGTTTCATCCATAGCAATGACTACTTGGTTGCCCCCTTGCTTATTTTGCTTCTTCTTCTTCGTCCTCTTCTTCTTCTTTTTGGTTACTAGAATCCAGACTTTCACCAGGCAAAGAGGAAGAATGGGGTGAAGAAATAGGCGAAGAAGTCGAGGGGTCAACTTTAGGATCAACATGAGGTTGATGTTATTTAGTTGGAGGAGAACTTGGTTGAAAAGAAGTTTGGACACTCAGAACCACCGAGGTCAAAAATAACCAAACTGGCAGACCAATGGTCAATCCAGGAAGGGACAACGTTGCCATATAGGGAGCACCAACATTTCCAAAAGAAGGAAAAGGACTAGGATTCCCGTCAGGGGGATTTCCTTGGTTGGTAGACTCGAGAAATGTTGCCATTGGTATCAACCTAAGATCTACTAAGGAGTATTTCCAGAGGAAGGATGTTGTTTTGTGGTCAATTAATTTTAGAATTTAAAACAAAAACTTTATCTTTTCATGTTTTAAGAGTCGATAAAATGACAAAAAGGTGACTCTAGTCACTTTCGTTGGTTTAGCGAGATTGAAAGGACAAGTGCTCGATGATCTTTTCAAATTTAAGGAGTCAGAAAAGATCGAAATGACTACTCATGATACTCTAGGAAAAAGGGATTACCAAGTAACTGTGAATTGCAATATACACCTTAGCAAATAAATTTACTAAGGAATTGACGTACATGCAGGCAATCTCCACGAATGTTGTTTTCGGTGTATCATGTTTATAGGGCGGCAAACTCGGCTTCCTATCAATAAAAGTTTGAAACCTATGAAGGTCTCCCTTTATATACTCGACGGTAGAGGGACCACAAGTCCGTGCTAGCGCTGTCTAATGAAAGAGTATGCGAATGACAGCTGCTGAGTTTTATAGACATCGGAACACGTCTCTAGCCTAGACCACTAAGCATAAGTGTTAATGTTTCAAATGCTCCTTAGATTAATTGATAGATTTTAAAGTTTATCTTCAATTATGTTTTGGTTTTAAGGCTCAAAACGATGTCACCTTAACACCTAAGATGCCACTATATGAGAAAAGGAATACTTTTCATTTCAATGAAAACTAGACTAATCAAGGGAATAAATTTCAATAAAAAAAAGCATCAAACAAAATGCATCATGCAAAAATGCCTTCCACTAACTTTCACACTGAAAAATGTGAAAACGAAATCTAATCTTTCATTTCACTAAATGCAATGCCAAGATGTGATCCTATAAGAAACAAAAATCTCTTTCCTTTCACTAAGATGCAATAATGATTTTTTATTTTCACTTTGATTCAATCAATGCAATCTAATGCAATGAGCAAAGGAAAATGCAATCAACTCAATGAAAAATGAAAATTTCTTTCACTTTTGTCTTCCAAATGCAATGCCAAAATTTAAAAATTATTTTCACTTTTCACTATCCTAAATGCAACTTTTTTTAAAGCAAAATGATTTTACTTTACAAAGATGCACTTATATGAATTATGCTTTTCTTTCTGTTTTGAATGATTTGATGCACCTAATATAGTTTTTTAGCTCTCAGTCACTAAAAAACGTGATCTATTTTTAATGATGAATCTCAAAAAATAACTTTTCAATGCAACTAATCTAATGCATTTACATGAAAAGTAGATTTTGAAATACAACCTAAAACAAATGCAAAACGATGTTTCCAATGATTTCCACATAAAACAACACTCAATCAATCAGCAAAACAAACATCGCAATGACACCAACAAGCAGCGAGTGATGACTAATTGACTAGAAACCTTGGAATTCAATCAGACTTCACTTCAAATCCAGTGAGACAAATTTTGAAAAGTAATCAAGGAAACCAATCAAAACACTAACAAATCCAAGCATATAGGATGGGAAAATACCTTAGGGGCCAAGACACACAGGATCCTAAGGAAGAAACCTTAAAAATTCTCACATTCAAGTATTATCGCTACTTTATATACGCAAAACTCATGATGATGGGGTTATCATCGCTACTTTGCATAGGAAAACCTGCGATGGTCGGGGTCATCATCACTACTTTGTATAGAAAAAGTAGTGATGATTAAAATTCATCACGATTGTAAAGGTAAAAACCACGATGCCATCGCAACTATTAAGGCTAAACCCACGATGGGCAAGGAATATGGGAAAAAACTAAAAATATTTCAAGAAACAATCCAAACTTAACACTCTAAGGAATTAATCAGTGATGGTATAAATCTAGACTGATGCAGACAAGCCGGGAAATCAATGGTTGGTCTAACTAGTCAAAGGATCTAATTGAAGGAATGGATGGAAAGGGTTATAGTTTCCCCAACGGAGTCGCCATTTTGTTGTCTAGGTAAATCCTCTCTGTGGACAGAGACGATCCCTCTAGCCCAATGAGTGGGTCTAGCAACCAAAGTGACAATATACTAGACACTTTCCTAAGTTGCAATTGAAAAGAGAGATGAAGAAGATGGCCTATCTCATTCTGATGTTATCTCGATCTCCTTTGTTGAAGACATTGAATCACTTGTGTCATGGGCTCGTTCCTGCTGCTCTCAGCGTTTATGCACCTGCACAAGAGATAAAGACACAACAAGGCATGTAAATACAAATAGCATATTCAAAGGAAACCTACTTAATTGATCAAGGAATGTTAAGCTAAATGATACATGAACATACACATTTAGGGAAAATGAACCAGTAGTTGTATATTAATAGAAAATAAAGGGAAGCATACAACCAAGCCTTGATGTTGATAGGCTCTCCTTGAAATGAAAATCCAAGTCCAAGTTAAGCTCTCCAAGCACTCCTTCTCCAAGCTAAATGAGTAGCATATAGGCACAATCTTAGCATAAGGGTGAAAATAGACATAGACCAACCCTAGACCAGCCATTTGGGAATGGGAGAGGATGAATATAGGTTGGGAAAGGGAGTTAGGATCTCTCCAAAGATAGGAGTAGGACCTCATTTCAAGGAGGTAGCTCATAGGGATAAGACCAAGAGGCCAAGTTGGGAGAACTCGACCTCATCTACGTTGAACAACCTCCAGCTCGCTGCTCTGGAAGCTTCTAGATCACGAAGCTTCTCATCCTCTTTGGGAAAATTTCCTTTTTGGGATCATCGTGGGTATACAAGTAAACAGAGCGATGCCATCACGGGTCGAGTATAATACAACAGGCGACCATCGTGGTTTTTAGTCTCATAAGAGCGATGATTCTCAAATTAGGGTTTAAGAGCTATTTCCTTCAGGGGAAGCTCAAGGAATTTTCAGGCACTTTGGGGTATGTCACTAAAGAAGTGCAGGATGTGTGACAAAATATTGTGTAACACACTTAATTGTTGGGTCGTGTTATATTCTTTCCATGACTAACCCTATAATAGGTGGGTGGACCTACCTATGGTTTTGTGCATGGATTTCGCACATGGTTTTGGGCATGGTGGTTTACTGTCCATGGTATTTTATAGATTTGTTCAAGAGAACTACGGTTATGTTCTAATGCAGGGTTAATGGATTGGGTTTATGGATGCTTCGACATGTATATATATGTATTGTAACATTGAAAGGAACATAATGAAAAATCAATCTGGTAGCCCCGGTTTTGGGATCCAGGGGAAAATCTTCGTGTATATTTGTTTTATGTTTTATGCTCTTTCCATTCTTTATTTTCTGTTTTTAGAATTTGTATGCAGGTAATTTATGTATGAGGTTAAAACCTACATTAATGAGATACTCTAAAATTAATCGATTCCATAGTTGTCAGGTTCTTATTTACGTGACTGATTCAGGATCCAATATGATTTTTCCTTCTTCATCAAGTTCTGGAAATATTGTTTGAACTAGGAGTTTGTCACAAATAACTTTCTTTAAGCATGAAACATGGAAAACTAGGTGTACTCGGGAATATGGAGGCAACTCCAATTTCTACGTTGTAGTACCAATCTTTTACAACACCTTTTAAGGACCATAGTACTTGGGTGCTAATTTAGTATCCTTCTTAGCTTTCTTGAGGGAAATTTGTTTGTATGGTTATAGCCGTAAAAATACCAAGTCACCTACTACAAAACTTATTTCACTGCGATGTTGATTTGCCTGGTTTTTCATTTTATTTTGTGCCAGAGTGAGGTTATCCTTTAAGAGTTGCAGAACTTCTTATTGACGCTTGATGTGATATTCCACTACTCTAACCTTAGAATTTCCTCTTAAATATTATGTGATTGACAGTGGATGATATCCATAAAGTGTCATAAATGGAGCCATTTTTGCTACAGTATGGAAGGAAGTGTTATAACATCATTCAGCCAAACATAACCACTTGACCCATTGTGTTTTTTATCAGATACAAAGCAACGAAAATATGATTCCTTCCAAACATTTGTTCACTATCTCAGTTTGCATGTTAGATTGAGGATGATAAGATGAGCTATGAGCTAATTAAGTACCAAGACAACAAAATAATTTTGTCCCAGTGAAAATGGGATCTTTGTCACTTACAATAATTTTTGGGTTTCCATGTAGCTTTTCAGTTGTTTCCATAAATGCAGTAGCAATTGTATAGGCTTTAAAAGGACAATATAATGCACAAAAGTGTGTATACTCAGTAAGTATATCAACTACCACCATGATGACACTCTTTCCTTTGGACTTGGGTAACCTGTGATAAAATCCATTAAGACCACCTCCCAACGCTGACTTGGAATGGCTAAAGGTTGTAACAAGCCCAAGATCTTAATTGTCTCAACTTTATTTTGTTGGCAAACTAAACATTTTGCCACAAACTCCTGAATATCGTATTTAAGGCCATCCCAAAAAAATTCCTTCTTCAAGTGTCCTCCTAAGGAAGAGATGTGTAATTCCAAAAGAATCTTTTGTTTGAGTTGGGAATTCTTACAAAGATATAAGTGATCTTTGTACCATAATGAATCATTTTTCTAGATAAATGTATCACATGTACTAGGATCTTGCTACAACTTTTGAATGAGTGTCCACACCTCTTCTTCATTCTTCTATTCATCCCTTGCTTCATTTATCCAATAAAGTTAGATAATAGAAATGACATAGAGAAATGTTTCCAAAACCTCATCCTTTCTTGAGAGTGCATCTGCAACAACATTTTTCTTCCCTTTTTTGTAGATGATTTCAAAGTCATAAACCAACATATTTGTGACCATTTTTTTTGCTCTTCTAAAGATAATATTTGTTCCAAAAAATATTTAAGACTCTCATGATTTGTCTTTATCTAGAAGTGTCTTCCCATTAGGTAACTTCGACATTGCTTCAGCACATGTAGTATTGCCAACATTTCCTTCTCATACACAAGTTTATGTAAATACTATCCCTTGATTGGACAACTTTCAAAAGCAATGGGTCTTCCTTCTTGGATTAAAATAGCGTCAATTCCATTTCGTGGGGCATCACATTCCATAATAAAGGTTTTTGTGAAGTTTGGTGTAGCTAAGACCGGTGCTTGGCACAATGCCTTTTTAAGATGTTCAAAGGCCTTAGTTTCTTCTGGAGTCCAAGAAAATGCATTTTTCTTCAGTAGTTATTAGAGGCACTATTATTCTCCCATAATTCTAACAAATTTGTGATACTACCATGTCAACCCAAGAAATCCTTGAAGATAATTAGGGTGGTGGGGATTTTCCATTCCTTAATGGATTTAATTTTGTTAGGGTCTACCTTAACACCCTCATGAGATACAATATGATCCAAATATTCCACCTCATGTACTACAAAGAAACATTTGGATGTTTTTGCATATAATTGTTTCTCCTCCAATAGTTTGAGCACTCTGACAATGTGTTGTACATGATCCTTTCAAGACATATATCATAAAAATATATACTAACACAAATTTTCTAAGGGTTTGAAAATGGAATTCATCAAACCTTGAAACGTGGAAGGTGCATTAGTAAAGCTAAAAGGCATGACCTAAAATTCATAATGACCTTCATGAATTCTTAATGTTGTTTTTGGAATGTCTTTGGTATTCATTCTAATTTGATGATATCTTGGACGAAGATACAGCTTGGTGAAATAAATTGCTCCATGTAATTCATCCAACAATTCATCAATGACAAGAATGGGAAATTTATCTTTAATAGTGAGCTTGTTGAGCTCCCTATAATCCAAACACATACACCATGATACATCCTTGCTTGTCCACCAATACTACTCGAGGAGAGAAAGAACTTTTGCTAGGTTGAATTATACTAGCCTCTAGCATTTCTGCAACCATATGTTTAATATCACTCTTTTGGACATAGGGATATCTGTAAGGCATGATGTTTTGAGGAACACTTCCTAGAATCAAGTGAATAGCATGATCATAATCACGAATAGGTGGAAAGCCTCTGGGACTCTCAAATACCTTGGAATGATTATCCAAGAATTTTTGCAGATCTGGAGAAATGGATGATTTCGATGTTTGAACCTCTAGTGAGCATAATTGTGTAATTACTCCCCATTGTTCTTTATTCAAAAGTTTTGGCATGCCATTAGGGTTGATTATATTCCCTGGTTTCCCTACAATACCCCTTAATTCAATTTCCTTTCCTTCCTAGAAAAATTTCAAGAAAAGATCTTGAAAATTAAAAGCAATTGTCCTCGAATATTATAACCATTGGACTCCTAGTACAACATCATCACCACACATTGGAATGGAAATCATTGGACTATTCAATACCTATTCGCCCATGGTTAGCTTTATATTTTGGCACTTTTCAGAGAAATTTATAGTTCCTCCATTTGCAACCATCACTTGACACTCTAGTGTTGGATATAGAAAGAAAATCAATTCCATGGCTATCTTACAATGAATAAAATTATGGGCACTACCTGAGTCAATCAACAATATTTCCTTTTTCCTATTGATAAATCCTTCTATCCTGAAAGTTTGAGTATTAATTCCTACCAATGCATTACAGTATATGGTCGGATTCATTTCTTCTTTTTCTAGGGTTGGTTCTTGGTGTATATCCTCTTCTTTTGATGTTTCTTGTTTCTTTTCTTCCTCCTATTCACAATCTATGTAAAATAATTTCTTCTCGGCCCACTTATGACCTTTAGTGTATTTGTTATCACAACTTTAACAAAGCCCTTTTTCTCTTTTTTCCTCCAGTTGTTTTGGTGTCAACCTTGTAGGTTGTGTGAGGCTAGGAGCAGCAACACTTCCATCTTTATAATTATCAGTGGTAGACTTCCTTGTTGCCATATTTTTGCTTTCAATGTTTCTTGCCACCTTGAATGTCATCTCCAATGAATTAGTTTCCCAAAGACGAAATTAATTTTGGATGTTATCCTTTAAATTATCTATAAAGACATCAATCCTATGCTCCTCTAGAATATTGGTTACCCTGATATTCAATTTTTAGAAGTCCTCAATATGCTCCGTCATTGAACTGTTTTGTTTGAGATTTATCAATTGGATAAAGAAGGTGTTTCTCTTTGTATCCTCATAATGTGCTATCATTTCCTCCATAAAAATTGACCAAGTGACAAGTAGTTTACGAGAATAAAACCATTGATACAATACAAAATGATTGGGTTCTAAATATAAAGATGCAATGTGTACCTTTTGTGAGTGTTGCACATAATGTAGATCAAAATATTACTCTGTCTGTAGTATCCACGTTATCATATCGTTTCCATGAAACTTCCTCATATCGATCTTTGGAATATGATTGGTCTTCAACCCAAATTTAGAGTCTCTAAAATCATGATTAACATTCCTTTTTTCCCATCATGGGTTTCATGGAATACCTTGTCATCATTAGGAAGCATTTCTTGTAGCAACTTTGTCAAATCTTCCTTCAAACCTTCCATCTATGATTTTAAACCATTAATGTCCCCTTGTATTTATACTTGTAAACCATCCATGTCACCTTTTATTTTTTCTTTTAAACCATCCATGTCCCCTTTTAGTTCATGATCTTTGGTTGCTCTTTGTGGGAGTGAAATTGTTGCACTTGGTCTCGTAATTTTAATATATCATATTGTAATTATTCCTCTTCATGCGTCATAGTAGAGATTTTTCAAGGCTTAATGGTTTTAGAATTAATTTTTTTAGGAGGAATTTTAGAACCAAATACTAATATTTATACTTCAATATGCCTTTGGAATCACTTCAAATTGATTTTTCAAGCAAAAGTTATGCAATTCAAAAAACAAATACACACCTTTTTCTTCCTTTTAGGAGCTTGATCTTGAAACGATTGTATCTATGTAGTTTTGGCTCTCCAAGGTGTTGGGTTGTGTTATATTCTTTCCACGTAGTTAACAGGGGGTTTGAAGGGCACCCGTAACCCCACTTTATGGGGTCTGGGGCAGCGCCCCGGAAAATTTTGGTTTTGGACCCCATGTTAGGTTGGGCGGACCCACCTATGTTTTTGTGCATGATTTTCGCACATGTTTTTTTTTGGATGCAATGGTTTTCAATCCATGGTATTAGATGCTTCGGCATGTATAAATATGTACTGTAACATTGAAAGGAAAATAATGAAAAATCAAGCTGGTAGTCCCGATTTTGGGATCCAGTGGGAAAATCTCTATGTATATGTGTTTTATGTGTTATGCTCTCGCATTGTTTATTTTTCTGTGTTTTAGAATTTGTATGCAGGTAATTTTTGTACAGGGTTAAAACCTACATTTGGTATTAGAGTTGTTTTGGCTTCAAGGGGACGCCTTTGTTGCTAATGGGTTTCGCTTGGGCTTGTGGTAGACCCTGTTCAGTGGGAGATCTGCGAGATCAATTCTGGTGGTAAAAGAAGATGGCGAGCAGTGGAAAGATAGAGATCGAGAAATTTAATGGTCAGAGTTTTGAGTTGTGGAAACTCAAGATGGAGGATCTGTTGGTGGATAAAGACCAGTGGATCGCGGTAGATCCGGGTACTAAACCAACGGGAGTGACCGATGAAGAATGGAAGGAGTTGGATCAGAAGGAAAAGAGCACAATACGATTGTGTGTCTCAGATTCAATATTGTTGAATGTATCATGGGAAGCTACGGCGAAGGCTTTGTGGGACAAGTTAGGGATTTTGTACCAATCTAAGTCTCTGGTGAATAAACTGTTCCTGCCGAAAAAGCTGTATAACCTGAGGATGAAAGATGGAGACTCGGTGACAGAGCATCTGAATGCGTTTAATACTATGGTAAGTCAGTTAGCATCTGTTGATATTAAAATTTCAGATGAAGATAAGTGCATTAGTATGTTGTGTTCTCTACCAGATTCGTTGGATAGTCTAGTTATTGCACTAGGTAGCAATGCAACTGCCTTGCATTTTGATGAAATAGTCTCATCCTTGCTGACGGAGGAGATGAGATGGAAAAATACGGAGAGCCAGAATGGTGATGCCTTGTCTGTATGAGGACAGCCTCAGAATAGAAACAAAAATAAGTCATCAAGTGGGAGATCTAAATCTCCAAGAAAACCTGTAAAAGTGGTGTGCTGGAAATGTGGAAAGGAAGGGCACTTCAAAAGGGACTGTAAATCTAAAGCTCCTGATAAAGGAAAGGAATCTGATGATGCTCCTCCTATAGAGGCGAAAACCACCTCAGATGAAGGTGGGGATGTGTACTTGGCTTCTTCAAGTACACATGTAGATCATGAGGCATGGTTGATTGACTCGGGTGCATCCTTTCACTTCACTGCCCATAAAGAGTGGTTCTGCAAGTATGAGAAATATGATGGTGGTGATATCTTCTTGGGGGATGACAGAAAGGTTAGAATCATTGGTCGCGGAAAAGTAAAGTTGAAATTGCAAGGTGGAAGGGTTAGAACACTTCCGGGTGTTCTACATATTCCTGCATTGGCTAGAAATCTGATTTCTGTAAGCAAGCTGGATGATGCAGGTGTAAAAACAGTGTTCGAGAAGGATACCTGCAAGATGGTTTAGGGAGCACTGGTATTGATGCGAGGACTTCGAATTGGAACTCTGTACAAGCTGCAAGGAAGCATTGTTATTGATGGGTGCAATAGTTCTATGGTTCCTGAAAGTGGAGCAGAAAATATAGTGGTCTCTGGAGAGAAGACCATGTTGTGGCATTAAAGGCTTGGAGATATTGGAGAAAAGGGATTTTGGATACTTCATGGTAAAGGTATGGTAGAACGTATGAGTAATAGCTCTCTGGATTTTGATTTCTGTGAAAATTGTGTATATGGGAAGCAGAATCGGGTGAGTTTCCCCTCTGGTAGTAAGAGGGAAAAACAGATATTAGAACTTGTGCACAGTGATGTGTTTGGACCTGTGAAGGTTCCATCACTAGGTAAGTCTATGTACTATGTATCATTTATAGATGACTTCTCACGGAATACATGGATATATTTCCTTAAGAAGAAATTGAAGTCTTTGACAGGTTTGAAGAATTTAAGGCTCTGGTGGAAAACCAAACAGAGAAGAAGATAAAGGTGCTGAAGGCAGATAACAGTGGAGAGTTTTGCAGTAAGGAATTTGAAGAATTTTGTAAGAAGTGTGGTATAGCACGGCAGAAGACTACTCCATATACACCTCAGCAAAATGGAGTTGCAGAAAGAATGAATAAGACTTTGACGGAAAGGGCAAGAAGCATGCTCAGTGGTGCCGGGTTAGGACAAGAATTCTGGGCAGAGGCGGTGGATACTACATGTTACCTGGTCAACAGGTCACCTTCATCAGCGTTGGAGGATAAGACTCCACAAGAGGTACAATCTGGTAAGAAACCCTCTCTTTCACATTTGAGGGTATTTGGATGTGATGCATATGTACATGTTTCAAAGGAGAAACGAACCAAGTTGGAAAGTAAATCTGAAAAGTGCATCTTTATTGGGTATAAGGATGGTTTAAAGGGTTATAAGCTTTGGAACCCAGTCACACGGAAGGTTGTGTACAGCTGAGATGTGGTGTTCAGATAGGTGAAAGATGTTATTAAACATGAAGTCCAAAGAAAGGAACCTGAGAAGATAGAGTTTGAGCTAAAGGAGGAAGAATCAGACTCTACAGCAGAGGGGGGATCAGAAGATGAAGAGCCACAAACTCCGACTATGAGAAGATCAGTTCGAGAAAGAAGGCAGCCTGAAAGGTATAGTCCATCTGCTTTCTATTCAAATTTTGTTTTATTTATTACTAACGATGATCCCAGAACTGTGAAGGAAACAGTAGATTCAAAGGATGGAAAACTCTGGAAAGAGACCGTGGTTGATGAAATGGCATCTTTGCACAAAAATGAGGCTTGGGATCTGGTGGAGTTGCCAGCTAGAAGGAAACCCATTGGTAGCAAATGGGTGTTCAAAAAGAAGACAAATGCAGAAGGAAAAGTGGAGAAATACAAAGCTCATTTGGTAGAAAAAGGTTATTCCAAGGTGCCAGGAATTGATTTTGGTGATATTTTTTCTCCTGTTGCCAAGGTAACTTCTATTAGATTACTTTTATCTGTTGCTGCTGCTTTTGATTTTGAGGTAGAACAGATGGATGTGAAGACATAATTTCTTCACGGGGATCTGGAAGAGGAGATCTACATGAAACAACTTGAAGGCTTTGTGGTGAAGGGTAAGAAAGAACTGGTATGCAAGTTAAAAAAGTCTTTGTATGGGTTAAAACAGTCACCAAGGATGTGGTATCATAAATTTGATACATTTATATGGGGACTTGGCTTCACTAGAAGCAAAGAAGATCATTGTGTGTATTTTAAATTAATTGGTGACCGTGTTATTTATCTGGTCTTGTATGTGGATGATATGTTGCTGGTTGGAAATGACAAAGAAATTATCTAGGATTTGAAGATCCAATTGTCCTCCAAAGTCGACATGAAAGATCTTGGTGCTGCAAACTATATTTTGCAGAGATCGGGAAAAGAGGAAGCTCTAGTTAAACCAGAGGAAGTATGTCGAGACAATATTGCAGAGGTTTAATATGCAGGATAGTAAACCGATGAAGGTTCCTATTCCTGTAGGTGTAAAGTTATCTGTTGAACAGTATCCCAAGACAGAAGAAGACGAAGAGGATATGTCCTGTGTTCCATATGCAAGTGCAGTTAGTAGCCTGATGTATGCAATGGTCTGTACTAGACCAGACATTGCACATGTAGTGGGAGTATTGAGCAGGTTTATGTCAAAACTAGGAAAGGAGCATTGGACAGTAGTGAAGCAGGTTTTCAGGTATTTGCGTGGCACTAGTGATTATGGTTTATACTACCAAGGAAGACCAGGATTTGGCAGAGTGTTGGATATTCGTGGCTTTGTTGATGCAGAGTGGGCTGGAGATCTGGATTAGAGAAGATCTACAAGTGGGTATGTGTTTAACCTATTTGGAGGTGCAGTCAGTTGGACGAGTAAGAAACAATCTATAGTGGCACTATCAACTACAGAGGTAGAATACATGGCAGCCACTCATGCAAGTAAGGAAGCAGTTTGGTTGCAGAGATTTTGTTCAAGTCTGGGGTTAGTACAGGAAGCTATAAGGATAGACTGTGACAGCCAAAGTGCAATTTTCTTGGCAAAGAACTCTGCATATCATTCAAAGACAAAGCACATTGATGTTCAGTATCACTTTGTGAGGGATATGATAAAAGACAAAAAGGTGTTGCTGGTAAAGGTGGACACTTTGAAGAATATTGCAGATGCATTGACAAAATCTATGAGCTCTGAGAAGTTCTCTTGGTGTAGAGAGACAATGGGCATTTCAGGGCTGGGAAAATGACTAAGCTCTCTTGTGGGCCCCTGTGGAAAGAAAACAACAAGTGGGAGAATGTTGGGTTGTGTTATATTCTTTTCACATAGTTAATAGGGGGTTTGAAGGGCACCCGTAACCCCACTTTATGGGGTCCAGTGCAGCGCCCTGGAAATTTTGGTTTTGGACCCTATGTCAAGTTGGGCGGACCCACCTATGTTTTTGTGCATGATTTTCGCACATGTTTTTTTTTGGACGCAATGGTTTTCGGTCCATGGTATTGGATGCTTCGGCATGTATAAATATGTATTGTAACATTGAAAGGAAAATAATGAAAAATCAAGCTGGTAGTCGCGTTTTGGGATCCAGTGGGAAAATCTCTGTGTATATGTGTTTTATGTGTTATGCTCTCACATTGTTTATTTTTCTGTGTTCTAGAATTCATATGCAGGTAATTTCTGTACGGGGTTAAAACCTACACAAGGTCTTAAATTTCGTCATGTGGTATACATATTATTCTTATTTCCAATGCCACAGGTCAAACCAAGATTGGATTCCTCAAGATAAATTTATGTCCAATCTCCCATGATGACCTATTTATGGATTGGTTTAGTAGAGCGAACTTGTATGGAATGCCACATGTCACTATTTCAACCTTTGGTAGTAAAAATGATATAAAAAAAGTAAAGTCTATTCAATTTTAGTAACTTTTTACGAAATTAAAATCCAATGCTCATAGAGAAAGTTATGACGATTTTCCCTAGGTCGCTTGTTTGAGACTAAATTTTGGAGTGTGCAAAAACCCTAAATTCTTCGGACGATATCTCAAAAAATATAGATAACCAAGATCTAAAACTTTTCCTTAAACTTCACCAAGATTTTAGAACCACATGGTTGAAATTTCGGCTTCTGAAGCCTCGTAGAAAAAAAGTTATAGCGTAAATTCGAAGATGGCTTGTTTGAAGTAGCAAAACACTAGAATCCAAAGCTCTTATACCAAATGTTATGCAAACAAATCACAAAACAGAAGAAAAGTGTTGAGCCTCAAACCTGCACCTTCCTATACACCCTCTCAGCCTTCTTTTTCCACTTACTTCATCCATCAAGCTGTTAAATCATTGCATTATAGTCTAAAAAGAGCTTCTGACATGGTTTTCTAACTATGCTTATGACTGTTGTTTGGTTTAGATTTTTGTTCAGGCAGCTGCGGAAACTTGTCAGTTTCCGCAGCCAGCACAGGATTCCACCGCCATTTTGTTAAAGGCTATGCTACAGGTGTCCTATGAAGAAACGAGCCACATGGGCAAGCTACAGGTGATGAGAACATGGAACGTGTCCCTTCAGATCATCCAAATCATCCATAGAAGGTCACGGTCAACAAGGGTCAAAGGCAAAGCCAACCAAGGAATTTAGCAGTGGCACGTCTCTGTTTGGAGCACGTGAAAGTTTACGTGGCACAGTCCTCAGCCCACGGAGACATCGGCACACCTGGAGATCATCCCCGTAACCTGAATCCAACAGCTACCACTCCGAAGATTTAATAGACATGATGACCGTTACACTAGATCTCGGCTGAGGAGATCTACGTGTCTCTGGCAACGCAGTTAATAGCATAGGATTCAGTTAGTTAGTTTCAACACTTTTTCATTATAAATAACGCGTTGATGAACGCTGTGAAGAAGCTTTTTGCGATGTAATTTTTGAATTGTTTCTATTATCACCCCACTGTACTCTGTTTTATATATTTTGTTGCTGCTTTAATACATGAGAAGACTACTTTCCTAAGTTCATTCTTGTGACTGTTCATTGACTGGCTAAGGTGGCAGAGGGCCCCTGCGCACTAAAGCCCTGTATAGTTTTCATTTGATTTTATTATGTTTCTGTTTTCATAATCATTAGCTTGTATATAACATGTTGTTTTGATGTTTTAATTCACTGTTGTTTACATTTTCACTTCTGTTTTCTTATAGCTGTCAGCTGATCAATGCTTTTCTACAGGTTTTCTTAGGCAACCCGGGCGAATTTTCATCTTTTTGATAACTATTGACATATGATATCATCTTGTCCTTCCTGCTAATTTTCATTTTCTGAAGTTTAATTCCAGCATTGTCCTTTTTCAAATTGTGTTTTGCTTATTTATTTTCTGCTACTTAGACATCATACTACTCATTTGTTTATGGTTTCTTTCTATAGTCAAGTGACTCTATTAGTAAGGAATCAGAATATTATTTATTGTAGTGTGATTTAGTTATCATATTGCTTAACTTATTCATGATTGCTTCCCATAAGGTAGATTGAGCTGAAGGGTAAAGGATCAGAAGAGTTGAAGTAGTGTGATTAGTTTCCTTTATGCAATTTAATTTCTTGCCATTTAGATATCATATTGCTTAAACTTGTTCATGATTGCTTCCCACAAGGTAGATTGAGCTGAAGGGTAAAGGATCAGAAGAGTTGAAGTAGTGTGATTAGTTTCCTTTATGCAATTTAATTTCTTGCCATTTAGATATCATATTGCTTAACTTGTTCATGATTGCTTCCCACAAGGTAGATTGAGCTGAAGGGTAAAGGATCAGAAGAGTTGAAGTAGTGTGAATTAGTTGCTTTGCTTTTAGTTTGAGTTGCTTTAAGTTCAGTTTTTACTTTCTTTTTCATTCAGCAGCAAGGATACTGGGCCATTGTCATTAGTTCATTGTTTGATACATTTACTTCCTCTTAAGAATTGATTTCATTACAGTTGTTTTGAAGCTTTATTTTTGAACACTTTTAAGTTTTGGAAAATCACTGTAGAAATCACCATTACCATCCATACTTAACTTTCATTTTTGCCATCACACATTAGGGAAAGATAAATCCAAAAACAAACTAAAAAAACTCAAAAACGACAAAATACTAAGGAAATGGTTATCTTGTACATATAGTACACTTCACTTCGTCAGCTTACGAATCCCGGATTGACATTTTAAATAGCAATTTATAACACACTAAATTGTCCAAACAAAAAGATATATCAAAACTTTAAAATTAGCTTATTCGAGGGGGAAACCTCCTTTACATCACATAAATAAACAATTCTTTAATGATACAAATGACAAGACCTCCTTGGTATATATAGGAGTCTAAGGGGTCATAATATAATCAGATTCTATATAACAATAATAATGTAAGGGCATAACAATAACAATAGTGGGCTTCTATGGGGCACAACAATAACAATAAGGGGGTTAAACTAATGATAACAATAAGGAGGCTACATTAGTATGACAGGGACCTAACAACACATATATTCTAAAAGCTTTAAAATTTTCACAATATCTAACAAATGTACCTTTCTTTCCAATGGCTTCCAACTTGTTCCTCTTGTCCTTCGGAACATCAAAGAACATGAGGCATCCAAAGATCCTTATATGTCCAACATTAGGCTTCACACATGTGAACACTTCTTCCGAGGTCTTTTCACCTAAGGCTTGATGAGGGGTCATGTTTTGAACATAGACCGCAGTGTTTGCAACTTCACCCCATAGAAACATCTGCAACTTTTGATCACATAGCATGGCTTGAGTAGCTTCCATCATGGTTTTATTGTTTCTTTGAAACATTCCATTTTGTTGATGGTTGTAAGGTATGATGGTCTCCTTCTTGATCCCATCTCTCATGCAAAATTCAATGAACTCGTTCGAAGTGAATTCTCCACCATTATCATAATTGAAGACTTTAATTATTTTCCCTATTTGATTCTCTATTAGTGCCTTGAAGTCCTTGAACATATCAAATGCTTCATCCTTGTGCTTCAATAATAATATGCATATCTTCTAGGAGAATTCATCTACAAAGATTATATAGTAGATATAGCCACCAAGACATTTCATTGGCATGGGTCCACATAAGTGAAAATGTATGAGTTGTAGAATGTCATTGGACTTGATCTTGCTAGAAGGGAATGGTCCCTTCCATATTTTTCCACTTTCACATCCCAGACAGACCCCATCGTGATTTGATTGAACCTCATTAATTCCAAAAGCCATCTACCATACTTTAGGTAGGACTTCATTGTGAAGATGGGAAAACCTATGGTGCCATAGCTCACTTTCATGATTACTATCATGTATTAGTGCTCACTTCAGCCTTCCATTAACTCTATAGAGTCCTTCAATTCCTTATCCCAAGGTGAATGCATCCCTCATGTGGGATTCCAGAGGTCAAGTGAGGACCTTTCCTCTTATGAAGGCAACTCTTGTCCCTTTATCTTCCAATGCAGATATAGATACAAGGTTCTTCTTTAACCCCAGTACATACATAACATCATGAAGATGTACAATTTCCACATAGTCCAAATGATATGTAACAGAACCAAAACCCTTGTGTTCCTTGATATATTTTGAGGACGACAACCTTCATCACAATCATCAGGAGCATCTCTTCTTATTCTATTATTTAACATGTTGTTGTTGAACCCACAGTATTTTTTGTATGACCTAGAAGCATTCTCATTTTCCGGGCAGTCTTTGGCAAAGTGTCCATAGCTATGACACTTGAAACATTCAACTATGTCATTTATAAATCTTCTTTGAAAGTCCCTGGATGTTGGTGCTGGATTTCTTGAATTAAATGGTCTTCCTCTTCCTTTCTTCTTGTTGTCTTGAGCAGAAAAAGCAAAGAGCTCTCCTTCTTCATGCATTTGAATACTGCCTCTAGAAATCATCCTTGTATCTTCTTGAGTGCCCTTGCAAACCAACTCATCAAATGTTAGAATCTTGTCATTGTTGCTAATAGTAGTAATAAAATTCTCCCAAATTGGAGGAATACCTTGAAGTGCAATAAGTACCAGTTCTCTATCAGACATGGATTCTCCAACAGTCAGCAATTGATCCTTGAGTTGGGATATCCTCATGAAATATGATTGTACAGTCCTCCCTTGTTCATTTTGATGTCCTTGAGATGATTTTTCAAGGAGAGAATATGATTCAAATTGTTGACCTCATACATCCCAACCAACTTATTATAGATTTTTTGGAATTCTTCAATTTTGAAATACATGTAAGCAAATGATCTCTCAAATAATCAATAATTATTTTCTTGGCTTTGATCTCAAATTTCTTATACTTGGCCTTGGTAGCATCATAAGAACTTCCTAGAGGCTCGGGTACCTTTCCTTCCACATATTCGAAGACATCATTCTCATCTAAGGTCACTTCCAACCTGATTTTCCAAGCAAAAAAATAGATGAGTCATTCAGCTTCTCTCCCTCCTTGAAGTATGAGGTAGACATCTTGACCAAGTAGCTTCTTCCAATTAGATTCCTTCAACGGTGGTTGCTTTATCTCTTGTCTCCTTAGGCTTGTCTTCACCTCAGCTCTAATACCATGTTAATTTTCCATAGTTTTATGCTTAACACAATCACTTACAACAATTCTTCTTCAATCAACAATCACTTTATCAAAAAAATTCAATCTTCTAGTGAGAGTAAGAAATTGTAGATAGAACAATAATCCAATTGCACAATAAAAGACATCCAAGAACAATAACAAGATAGGCACAAGATTTGGTCAAAGACCAAGGAAAACCCCACAAGGGGGAACCCTTTCCAAATTCTTCTTCTATTAGATTGTCATAAAATGTTCAATAGAGAAATACAATGTTCCAATTCATCAACAAGGATTCAAAGTCAAATATTTGACCATCCAAAAACAACTAACCAATATCCAATCAAGATGAGCACAAAAGTCAAATCTGATCCAAAATCAATAATAATCAAAGATACCCTAACCAATCCAAAAGTCAATGGTCAAATATACTCCAAAAGGTTTGGTCAACCTGCCAATAAATATGGCCTTCCTTGCTGGTCAAAGTCTAGTCAAAATTTCGCCCATACAAATGTAGTCAAAATCAGTATTTGACTGGTGGATACCCTAGGTGTAGGACTGCGATCAAAGATGGTCAAACCGCTCAAAAAAAAATTGTCCTCCTACTCAATAAATTTGGCCTTCCAAAATAAAGACAATTTCTAAAATTTGAAGTCAAAATGTTCCAATTCAACCCAAGTCAAAGGTTGGTGAAACTGTCCCAATCAGAAAGTCAACACACAAAACAAATTCTCCTCCTTCCCTTTGCACATGTGAGCTTGAACCTCCTTATTTCAGAGCTATACAAGCTAATCCAATCAAGAGAGAATATGTGATGTGTGATGATGATGCTCCAAATTGATGTGACAAATGGTCTATGTATATGTGACTCAAGGGGTCAAATTAGCTTGTCTAGGCCAACTTCTACTTTTGTGCACATGTGGGTTTCACCTTTAAAAATATATTTTTCCTTGACCAAAATTAAATTCTTCTGAGGGCTAGTAGGGGATTCTTTGGATGAGGAAGACTCTCTAATGGAGGGAATTTATCCCTGAGCTGCCAAATTAACAAAGGTTAAGGAGAACAGAGTGGCAGATGTACTTAGTACAATTTTACAAGTGGCTCACTTGGCATCCATGAGTAATTGTGAGTTTTACACAAGGAAAGGATCGAAGAGGTATTTATACATGATGAATATTTTCATCATGTTAAGGAATGGCTATAACAAGAACTAGAGGGAATAATCAATAACGACTACAATCTCACCGATGATGGTTTGTTGTTGTTTAAAGATGGACAATATGTACCTTGTGTGACAGATTTGAAGAAGCTTATAATGGATGAGCTTCATGAAAGACCTTACTATGGTAATCTTGGTTATTAAAAAATGATGAAAACAATAAATATATCATATTATTGGTCGAGATGAAGAAGGAAGTTGTCGAGTACATTGTCAAGTGCCTGGAATGCCAACAAGTAAAAGTAAAGGGTAGGCACCCAACGATATTGTTACAACAAAACCAAATTCCCAAGTGGAAGTGGAAAGTCATATCCATGGAATTCATCATGGGGTTTCGAAGGATACTCAAAGAGCATGATTCCATTATGGTGGTAGTATAAAAATTGAGCAAGGAAACTCACTTTATAGATGTTAATTCCACCCACAAGGCTATTGATATAGCTCATATTTTCATGAAATAAATATTTAGACTACACAGATTAACCAAAAAAATCATCTTTGATTGGGACTCCATGTTAACTTCCAGTTTTTGGAAGAAATTATTGTCAGTTTTAGAACCCATATAGCTTTTAATACGACATAAAATCCTCATACATATGGTCAAATAGAAAGGGTAAATAGAATTCTCGAAGTCATGTTAAGGATGTATGCCATGCATCAACCAAAGAGGTGGGAATAATTCCTACCATTAGTTGAATTTGCATATAACAACCGGACATAGAGTCACTAAAGATGAGCTCGTTCAAGGCATTATATGGTAGGAAATGCAATACTCCCATTAGTTGAGATGACCTAGTGAAACGAATTTCTTGGAACTAACATTTCGAAAGAGATGGGGAAAGAAGTAATTAATATCAGGAAAAACTGAAAGTATCCCAGGATAGGAAAAATAGCTATGCAAACTAGCAGAGAAATCCAGGTGGGAGATCATGTGTATCTCCACATCAGACCAAGAAATAGCTCTTTAAGAGTGGGAACTTGTACTAAGTTAGCACCCAGATTTTGTGGACCATTTCATATTTAGGAAAAAGTGGAACCAATGGCTTACAGACTAGCCTTACCACCCATAGTAAAAGCATGTGGTGTTTTTCACATTTCATTACTTAAGAATTATGTACATGACGTTAATCATTTGGTCGATGGGTTTGTGATACAGGTGGAACCTAAGGGAGAATTCCAACTAGAACCACTGTGCATCCAAGATTAGAGACAAACCAAATTCCATTATCGAGTAATATAGTAGATCAAGGTGCAATAGAAGCACTTTGGACCTGATGAAGCAACCTGGGAATATGCAAAACAAATAAGGGTACTTTACCCATTTTTGTTTAATGGATAAGTGGATGTAAAAGCCATGATTATAAAGATCATAATTTGTTTCTTTTATTTCCTAGTTACAAGACACTGAGGATGTCATTCCTTTAAGGGCATGAGGTTTGTAACATCCCCACCTCTCCTTATTTTTTTTAATTAATTATGACTATGTATACTAGTGTGAAATCTACAACTGAATAAGTTGAATTCCTATGAAAACTTGAAAATTTTGATTCTTTTTAAAATATAAAATTTTGAATCTAGCCTAAATGAAGGGATGCCCAAATCCACAATATAAGGGGGTGGTGAGCTTATGTGCCTTGAAAGGCCACGAACCTAGCATAATTAAATATTGAAGTCGACAAAACTAAATTTGGAATTCAATGATAGGCCAATCAAAGCCACAGCATGATCGATTTTGTATATGATGTGATTGGGAAAGAACTAACTGCCATCGGTCACTTATGTGATTGGATTGGGGCGGTGGAAGCATAAGTAAGTGTTGATTTCCCTAGCAAGCAAAAGATCCAAGTGAGAACTCTCTTAGACACATGAAGTGATGCGTATGAAAATTATAAATACGCACGACAGAAGAGACAGGGGAGGCGTTTTTCCAATGGGAGTTGGCCTTTTATCATTGATCATGTGAAAGAGTTGTGCCTCTATCTCCCTCTATCTCAATTCTAGTGTGTGATATTTCTCTCATTCTACTAGGGGAAATGTAAAAATTCCCACTGTAGATCACCTGATAATGCAATATACTAAAGCAAAATACTTGATCTACTTCTACAAACAAACTTGTGGAAGCTTAATCAATTTTGAGCAAGATCAATTTAGAACACATATAATAGAGAATGAGAAATCAATCACACATGAACACAGAAGAATAATCTGGGGAAAGCCTCAGCTAAAAACCCCGCTATTTGTATTATCAAACAAGTGGAAATATCTCAGAGATTACACAAAGCTTTAGCTCACAAGCTATCCAACTCTCAGTACAATCCCTCACTGCTGCTCATAGACAGTCAAAGGCTTCTCACAACCTTCTCCTCTGCCCTCCAAGCCTCCTATTTCCTTACGCAATTTCTCCTGGGTCCTCAAGCTACCACTTGTGTGTAATAATCCCTCACACACTGCTCTGGCCTCTGAAATAACTGTGAAATCCTGAAGGAGATAATTCCTTCTAGATGGATGAGTTTCCTTTATAGGAAAATTCCTCCAACTGATATTACAATGTCCCTGTCTTTAATCTCAACTGGGTCTCTGTCTGAACTAACATGCATGAGTTATTTATGAGAGAATATTCAGTTATCTAGAGAACAATAGTTGCATGCATGCATGCATTAACTAACTGAACTCACAATTAGTTCCGAAAACTATTGGAACTAATCTAACTGGACTTAACTCAGTTAACTGAGCTAACTAATTACAACTCAAATACAACTCATCCTTATCTCCTTAATTAAGGGAAACTTCCTCAATCAAAGGGATAATTGTTGCATGTCTTCACATAAACTTCATGTTTGATTTTCTCCAACTAATTAACTCAAGATGAATTAATTAATTATTTTTCAAACAGATGCTGAGATCAAATTCGAATTTTAATTTAGGGACTAATTAAAATTGGAATCTATCCTGAAATGCTATTTTTAGCATTTCTGTTTTTTGTTGTTTCCAACAGAGTTGAAGTATATTTTGAAATGTTATGTATAGCAATGCTCTTTTTAGCATTACTATTTTTAGCATTTATTGTTGCTATTTTCAACACTCCCTTTAAACAAGAAAGGCATTCAACTCAAACCCAATCCTGAACCTTTGGAATGTTATGCATGCAACACTACTCTCAAGTGTTGTTGCTCCAGCAACTCTAGAAACACAAAAAATATCCAACCTGAATCAGATTGATGCCTGTGTCATCAAAGTCTTTGACTGTTATTACCTCTATCGACTGAAAACTCTGCACCTCTGTGCTCTTCAATATCTGATTGCTCTAGCCTCTGTCACTTTGATATCTAACTGCATCAATCACATTGATTCCTACTGCTGCATCTGTGTTGCTGCTAGTCCTATCTCCCAGCATGCATCTGCACTACACCTCCTCTCATCATGTTGCATCGTGTTGTCCACTGCTGCATTGAACTTAGTTACTGAGAAGTAAGTAATTGATCTCCCAACTGACCTCCCTATTGGGCTAGAAACACTTCTAATGTTGAAGCTCCCTTTGTCGCTCCATCTGCATCTATCTCTACCCACTCAGCCAATCCTGCTACTCCTCGTCGGGGCACCCATAGCAAGGTCTAATCAAAGAGGTTGGGTACCTCAAGTATCCTGCCCCTATTTCAGCCTTCTTGGGACTATCACTTCACATCGCCCCACCTCACACCTGGAGGTATGGCTGTATGTGATCCCTCTGCCCACTTGGCTCGAAATTTCCCCCTACTGGAGGTCTCTGCATGAGTGGATGCCTCCACTCGGTCTCCTCTCAGCTTCTCCAATTGTGGCTCCTCCACAATTCTCTGAGACTTCTTCTGGGCCTTCATATTGAGAGGTAATTTACTCTCCCTCTCAACCACCAAGTCTCTAACATTTGTCTTGCTTCTCAAGGCTTTGCATGCATCTTGTACCTCAAGTGCATACAGGTTCTTGGCTAGCACACCAATCTGTTTCATCTTTCCCGCCGTCACAAAATTTTATGGAAAAAGAGCTGATTTTAAATTAGCGATATCTCCCTCATCCAAACTCCGATTCAGCCGATTTTTTTTATTTTGAATTTGGGTATTTTTTCGCAAGGAATCTAGATCTACTATTTGTTTCTAAAAATTTTGCACAAAAATTTTCAGATCTGCTCTGCAAAATCGCGACCCAATTTTTTTTTTTTTTACTTTGAATTCTCTTCTTCGTATATTGTTCACAACTCCGATAACCTTTGCTCTGATACCATATAAAAATTCCCACTATAGATCACCTGATAATGCAATATACTAAAGCAAAATACTTGATCTACTTCTACAAAAAACTTGTGGAAGCTTAATCAATTTTGAGCAAGATCAATTTAGAACACATATAATAGAGAATGAGAAATCAATCACACATGAACATAGAAGAATAATCTGGGGAAAGCCTTAGTCAAAAACCCCGCTATCTATATTATCAAATAAGAGGAAATATCTCAGAGATTACACAAAGCTTTAGCTCACAAGCTATCCAGCTCTCAGTACAATCCCTCACTATTGCTCATAGACAGTCAAAGGCTTCTCACAACCTTCTCCTTTGCCCTTCAAGCCTCTTATTTCCTTGTGCAGTTTCCCCTGGGTCCTCAAGCTCCCACCTGTGTGTAATAATCCCTCACACACTACTCTGACCTCTGAAATAACTGTGAAACCCTGAAGCAGATAATTCCTTCTACATAGATGAGTTTCCTTTATAAGAAAATTCCTCCAACTGATAGTACAATGTCCCTGTCTTTAATCTCAACTGGGTTTCTATTTGAACTGATATGCATGAGTTATTTATGAGGGAATATTCAGTTATCTGGAGAACACTAGTTGCATGCACACATGCATTAATTGACTAAACTCGCAATTAGTTCCACAAACTGTTGGAACTAATCTAACTGGACTTAGCTCAGTTAACTGAGCTAACTAATTACAACTCATCCTTATCTCCTTAATTAAGGAATAACTTCCTCAATCAAAGGGATAACTGTTGCATGTCTTCACATAGACTTCATGTTTGATTTTCTCCAACTAATTAACTCAAGATGAATTAATTAATTATCTTTTAGCCAGTTGTTGAGATCAAATTCGAATTTTAATTTAGGGACTAATTAAAATTGGAATCTATCCTGAAATGATATTTTTAGCATTTCTATTTTTTTCTATTTCCAACAGAGTTGGATTATATTCTGAAATGTTATTTATAGCAATGTTATTTTTAGCATTTCTTGTTGCTATTTTCAGTAGGAAATATGTCATTCAAGACCACTTGTGGACCACGTGTATTTTTGGAGCAGTGGTAGCCTAATAGAGTAGTTGTGGAATTTATTTTTGAACCTTGGGACTAATTTGAATTGCTATGAAATTGGGTGATATTACCCTATGAATTTTTTGAGGAAACTAGACTATGTATCTAAGCCTAAGTGGTCAGTGGGAGTCTCAGTGGATGACTGAATCATTTTGATGCTTATTTTAAGTTGATAAACCAAATGGACAGTGGATTTAACCTCTTGGACTAAGAAATACCCCATCTAGACCTTGGATGAAGCCCTGTGAATGATCTGATAGGAGTGACTAGGTCACTATGGTGCTTACTACTAGAAGGCGGTTGAAAAACCACCTTAACAGTGGACTCCATCTCTTGACTATTTCCCAAGAATTGGTGTGAAATATCCCTGAGAAAACATCCCTCAGACTTTATATCTGAATCGGGGGTGGTCAACTGCAAGAGATTTGCATTGTAGCTAGCCTGTGGTTAGGTGTAGGGTGGAAGTCCCTCCAGTTTCTAGCCACCTTAACATGCAAAAATTAAGTTTAATTGATGGTACATATTGGATTACAAAATATGATATTCCTTAGTTATTATGATTAATACTTAATCCTATATGTTCATGAGTGAAAGCTTGAAATCCACTATAGTGCTAACATCTGACTAGATGTCTTATGTGTTTATGAATATAGATTGTATGCTTTAACTAATTAGTTCATTATCAGATGCATGATTATAATATTCCTCAAATATTTGTAATTGATTTCATGCATTTTACTGTGAAACTTTGGATTAGCAAGTTACCTTACAGGTTTATAGTTGTGTTGAATGCTTGAAATGTGGATATTTCTTCCATACTTGCGAGTTACAACTATCTTGTTTGTTTGTAGTAGAAATAAAGTTATGGGTTGTGTTGGTTAATGCTATGTTCATGATGGATGTAATAAATTCTGCCCATGCTTATGTTTCCTTTACTTGACAATCTTGATTTATAAATAATAGTTCAGCTTACTCAAGAGGATTCGTGATGCTTGATAGTTAGGCTAT
Organism: Pinus tabuliformis; assembly: GCA_031772625.1. NCBI lineage: Eukaryota > Viridiplantae > Streptophyta > Pinopsida > Pinales > Pinaceae > Pinus > Pinus tabuliformis. The sequence goes on from CM062804.1 coordinate 1,460,746,936, forward strand.
TGTTTTCTTTCAAAAGTCATGTCACCTGTGAGTTTCATGTTTAGACAAGATATTAGTTCACATCTCTTTCAATGAATTTAAACAGACTGTACAAGAGGCCAAAAAAACTGAATTGATTGGTGCACTACTCCATGCACAAACATTGAAAAATGTGTAAAATTGGCATTTAGGGTTTTTCCCTTTCTATTTCAAGATCGATGCCCTTTAGTGTTATGGGCCTTTCCCCTTAGTTTTTTTCATACTCATAACTTTGGTGTTTTCACCCTCACACCATAAACCACATAATTTTTTCATTCTTTATCATCCTCCTAGGATATAGCCTCGACTTATTGTGTTCCTCGACCATCAAGCCACCAGACCACCAGAGATATTTGGGACCTTGGGTACCGGAACGTTATCCTTAGCTTATACCTTAGACCTCAGCATTTCCCAATTGAGGTAAGCCTTGCGAGGAATTTCTGATGTTGAAGGGTCAGTGGCAAAACATGTGAAGAGGAGGTATGTGTAACCTTGAATGTTAGAGTGTTGTTATCAATTGTCGAGTCTCGAACCTTGTATCTCAACACATTTAATAGAGGGAGGCAAGGAGGAAAACCTTGATGCCATGATCATGAGATTATGTCTATCAATGGGCTCCACCATGGGCATTAGATGCACTGAATTGACACCACGAATATCGGACCTCACAACTTAGTGTTTTCCAAATTGAGGTTGGAATATAAATAAGGTCAAGAACTTGATGTCGAGGTGATCTGGCTTGGGAGATGACTTGACTGGGATGAAAAGGCCTACGTTGACAAGGCCTGAGATGACATGGCCTAGGGTGACATGAAAATGATATCGACTAGTGGACCCTACCAAACTTGTGTCTCTTTTAACAACTGGAATTTTCAAGGAATTAATTGGATAAATGACTTAGAATTATCATGGTTTCACACCAGACCTAAAGTAGGTCAAAACTATTTTCAAATGGGATGAAATCACTTTGATTGTCCCATGTGCATGGAGAGTGTTAGCACCTTTCTTCCCATGAAGTTCGTGTTAAACTTTATGCAATTTAACTATGCGAGATCTATGATGGTCATTAAATAAAGGAATATTCACAACAAAGATCGATTGAGAGGCCCCCATTGTAGTCAATGTTTATCAAACAAAGTGGGTGGGGGGAGCACAGTTGGGATCAACATCAATCTACCCATATCTAATAGACAATTGAGATTAATTAGGGGGTGTCCTTCCCCAAATTCAAAACCACCATTGGACTCACCAACATTCAGGGGATCACCCCTATATGAAGTCCCAACTAGATCTCACACGGTTTGGTGTGGGAGTCCCATCCGATATGATGGCCTGGTTGCCATTGTCTTAAGAATTTGACTCAACTCTTGCTTGTTAGCACAAGAGAGTGGTTCACTTTGTCTTCGAGAAGTGAGGTTCACGTGCCTAGTGAGTGTAAGTGTACTTGTGTCAATGGTTCTTTCATTGTGAGGGTAAGAAGGTGAAGGTGAGCTCCAGGTTGAAAGGGATCAGTACCAACTCGGCTAGGAACACACAACACAAATGGACATACACAGCTTCCAGTGGAGCATTCCACTCGAATGTGGTAGCCACAGCATACAAGGTAAGATAACACGTACAAAACTCATGGATCAGTCTGAATGAGTGCAATGGTTTTTACTGCAAGGTTCATGTGAAAGGTCTGTCTGATGTCCGGCAAAGCAGTCGACACGGACGGGACAGCATTAACAGCATATACAACACATTTCCATTAATAGATTATGCATTACAAAAAATGAATCAGTTCAGATGCAGAACACAGGTTAAAGCAACATGCATTACAAGTGTTAAAGATTAGTCTTACAAAAAATATAATACATGTGTGAAAACATGTTGGTGTGTTAACAGGCTTTTGAATTAAGCGAAAGTTCCAAGACACATCACTATAACATACATCACTAACCCCGTCAACGGGGCATTGGAGCCACTACTTACTCCTCAAAAAAAGATTACAAACTCTCTTGGCTATGTGGGAGGAGCTGAGGTGAAAAGTCCTTTCATGTACAAATAAGGGGGGTATTTATAGCCAAGGGTGAAACCGACCCTTGTGGCTGTTCGACTACCCTCATGACCATTCGACTTCCATGACTTTCTGACTTACATGAATTTATGTTCAACAAGTGGGTATCTTGGACTTCCACGTTACATCACGTTGATTGACAACAAGCCCATAGTGGAGATGTGGGCAACATGACTCATGACTTGACTCGACATGACTTGACATGACAATGTTGGTATATTTGTGTTGTTGTTGGAGTGCATGTCGAGCTAGAGTGTTGCTGAGTGATGGATGTCTTCATGGTGTATCATAGCTTCACCTCCACATGGCGAAGTGTGTGGAGTCTTCGATGGTCCTTGGTTCGCTTGATGAAGCTTTAGAATGTTGTTCCTTGCTTTCATGCTGGAAGGCTTGACAAGCTCACTTGTTGGTGAGGGTGCATGTTTGTCGCGTTCGTCCGCTTCGCATGCTTCGTTCATTCATCCATTGGTGAACCTGCCCATCTGCATATGCTCCCTTCATTCATCACGTTCGTTGTCTTGACATGTTTGTTGGTGTACATGTACCTACAATCACTCATGACGAGACGACATCAAATCCAAAACCTCCTAGTCTACCATGACACATGATCATTCAAACGCAGGTGATCGGAAGAGGCAACAGGGCTATGATGCAGGATGGTGGCTCCGGGCAACTGCTGATGAAAACTACACAAGAGTCGCTGAGGGATGGAGACAGACAATCTGAGTCAACAGTGACTATCTACAAGGTCTGACTCAGTTGGGAGGCAAAATTGCGCAAATTTTGGGAGGGACAGTCTGGGTTGTAGAAGGGAAAGGCAGGCATGCTCTGTGCATTTTCTGGAACGAATAATTAGTAGGGACTGGACAGCCAAATTTGCACAATTTTCTAGAGGAACGGGTCGAGCTGCATGAAGCGTCAGCAAGTAGGGATTGTGCAGTTTTTCTGGGGAACTACCCAGGAGACTGGCAACCAAAACTGTGCAATTCCCAGAGGGAATTTCCAATTGGCTGCTGGGGCCACTAGCAGCCATAATTACGCAATTCCCAAAGGGAATTGCCAGTTGGCTACTGGGGTCACTGGTAGCTAGACTTGTGCAATTCCCAGAGGGAACTGCCAGTTTTCTACTGGGGTCACTGATAGCAGAAACTGCGCAATTCCTGGAGGGAACAGGCAGTCTGCTGCTGGGAGCTGCTGGCTGGGAAAACTGCACTAAGGCCGGAAGGTCAGCCTGCTAATCATCTCTGCGCAATTTCTGATCTGAGCTGACTGATGGGAAATGGGAGGCCTACTCATGAGCATTACGCAATTTCTGACATGAACAACTGGTCGACTGTCTGAGTGGCCAACATGAGTGCTGCTTGAGTTGCTTCCAGGCAACACTACTTGAAAGAACTAGCTTAGTGCTTCTATGCTGTTATGGTTGATAGTCGATTCAGTTGAAAGCAGGGTGATGGTCCGGCTGTCAGTGAGGAGTTTGGTCATCGGAACTTCAGAAAAAATGACTAAGTGTGTGAACAGTAGAAAGATGCATAGGTGATCATACGAACGCACACTCACATGACTTGACGATGAAACGACCGAACCATCCAGACACACATGTTCAACATGACTAACCGACAGTGCAAGCGACAAGCGCGACACTCGTGATTGATCGTTCATGATCAAGACGACGCTTGTGCGACAATGAATGTGACTCTGTGTGTGAGTGCGACAGATGCTTTCATGGCGAACACAACAAACACATACGAAGCAAATACTTTGAGCATAACCAGAACACGGTCACAAGCATGACTTAGACATCAACATGCAGAGACTTGAGTGCAATAAACAAGCAAGGCGAATGTAAAGACTCACACGAGCTCACAGAGTGAACCCGAGTGTGTGCAGTCATCAAGTGAAACTCTCCAAGGGAGGCTCCGAAATTGGTGCAAGCCAAAATTTTGGAGGGTGGTTGTAGCCGCTACAATAGGAGGTTTCATACCTATTGCAACTCACAACAAGGCAGTGAACTGGTGGATAGGTAAGTAGATGTAATAGTGCCACATTGGCTAGGTAAGGGCCATGTAGGTGCCACATGGAAATTCATGGATCAACATGGACCATTCTAATTGGAAAAATTCAAATCGGCATAATTTTTTTATCTAAAAACTGGATTGAATTAAATTCTATATCACTTGAAATCTCTCAATAATTTGATCGATGTGGTGGCATCAAAACTAAATTCCACAAAGATCGAAAAAATGATTTTTTTCTAACCCCATCTTCAAACCATACCTTGGATAATGGGTCAAAACAAACAAGTAACACGTCCTGCAACAAAGATAAGACAAGGGGGTGGCATGGAGTGTTTCATCTCTCTCAAGTATTGGTCATCACATTGTAATTTACTTTCATAAATTAGGACATAAATCTTATCAACCTCGAAGTCTATAGACTTAGAAGCACATCATTATATGTGAATAATTAGCCTCAGATTATCCTTATTGTCACTTAAGGTTAAAGAATGAAATTTCCTGTAACAAATTCTAAATGAAATCCAAATTTATTGCTATCATTAATTAACTAAAAGTGTAATTGGAAAATGAAATTTAAACTAAAATAAAATTAAAATGTAAATTGTTAGCACTCCTTAGTTTCCCAAGGTTGAGAAAGGAAACCAAAGAGGTAACCTCAGACAAACTTTTGACTTGGTAGCTAGCCCTACCAAATCAGAGAGGGCTCTCTCTAAATCGACCTCACAGCCAATGGAAGTGATTGGAGAATACTAGGGTTTTAGGCTAAGTATTAGCTCAGTAGGGTTTTGATTAGGGTTTGTTGAATAAGAAACACCAAGTTTATGAACTAGGCCAACTATTCCAAATGATCAGTTGCAGTCATAGAATGAGGCAAGGTAGGTGTAATCAGAGACACAAATGGACCTACCATCGTAGTATGGTAATGAGGAAAGAAGGAGAAAAATGAGCATACATGTATGAATTCACTTGTTTTAGAGGATGAAAACACTTGTATGAAAATCTCAGACAAAACAGAGCATTCAAGACAATGTATTCTTCTTAACAACTTAAGAGATAATCATGAGAAGAAACATAGATGTTTGCCCAAAAACATTTAAAAATAAAATGCATAAGAAACAGTGGAGAAAACAATGCCACTGAGCACAACACAGGAATCCCATAAAAATAGATGCAACTGTATATTATTTCTACCAATATCAAGTACACTAGTTCAAAAGTATGAGCTTCCAATATCCAGCCTTGTCTTTGAATTAATTTTGACTACATATAGATGAAAAACAATGTTTCCCCTCTAAGGGGTCGAATCCTTCTTCATAGGAATTGTTTACTTGATACTCTGTAACCATAACCAAAAACTAGGGGAGTTAGAAACCACTTCCCCATTTAAACTAACTAATTTTCAAAGCATTTAATTACAATATTCTTCACTACATTAACCCCTAAAAAGGTCATTTACATCAGATGAACTCAAGTTACAATCATTTACATGATCCATATTTGACCTTTCAGCATTACATACAGTAAATAACTTAATTCACAAAAGTGCAGCAAAACTCAGCAGAAGCGCAGTGAGTCTTTGCATGATGATTTGGAGGCCTTCCTGGATGATTTTGTTGTTGAAAAAGGCATGTTTGGAAGGCTGAATATGTCCTTTACACACTTGAGTCATCAATACTTGCAAAAACCTCCTTCTAACCCCTTAAAAATTGACTTCAAGATACATTGTCCAAAAACGAGCAAGTGCCCTGAAAAGGTGGCAGAAAGGTGAAAAATAGGCATTATTTGACCATTTTCTGAAAATTTATGATTCTTCAAGTGTCCTAAGTTACTTTTATGATATACCTATGCCTTAATCTATCCTCACATGCTTGAAAATCTGCATTTGGACCTCCTGAGGAAAAGCGCAGCAACTAGTTGCGTTTCTAGGTAGTCAAATTTCTGCATTTTTTGTAAAAATAGGGGTCAAATATGGAATAATATCTATTTAACCATAAAACTTTTTACAAAAATGGGAGAGGTTTTTGTAGATAAGATTGTTTTTAAGGAAAACCTCTATTATTTTTGTGAAATTCATTCCCATATTCTTGTAATCCATGCCACAAAATAATGACTAAAACAGGAAATTAAATTGGAGAATTTGATTTTCTGAAATAGGCCTTCAAGAAAGTTTAATATCTACCAATCTATGAAACCTGTGTAGAAAATGAAGGATAATATTGTGTTAAGGTCTTTCCTTAACAAAAACCTCATTTTTTTTTTCCAAAATTCATCTTCATTACTTCAAAAACTGATTTTGAAGTCAAATTGTCCTCGTGTGCAACAAATGACCTCAAAACCCTAAAAATCATGCCAATCACCTCCTTCTTTTGACTTCTTTTTTGGTCTTTGATGTTTCCATGGTGTAGGATATATAGAATTACCCTTTGGATTGACATGGAATGCAAACAAAGGTATGAGGAAGTGTTTCTCACGGGAAAGGGGTTGTGAAGGGGAAGCAAGGGATTTGATCTGCAAAATAGGGCTAAAAGCGCAGCAACTTGAGGGGAGGGAATGAAGGGGAAGGAGGAAGGATAATTTTTGAGGAAATTAAGGGGGGTAGGTATATGTGTGATGAAGGCAATGGAAGTGGAATTTCTCAAATTGAGTGAGGAAAGAGGGGTGAAAAGGGGAAAACACAATCCTAGGCTAGAAGCGCAGCAACTAGCTAGGGTTGTGAGGGAAAATGATAAAATGAGTGAGTTTGAGTGTGGGGAATGGTGGGAAATGCTTGATGAGGGTAATTAGGGATGTGTAGGCTTAGAAACAAAAGGATTTCTTTGTCAAGTGAAGCAAAAGCCCATAAAAATGAAAAGCACAGCAAAACCCTAAGCAAGGATTTTAATCATCTTTATGAGGAAATTGACTGCATCAAGGGTTTGTGAAGGCTCCACTTACTTGTTTAGATATGCTTTGAAACACTGAGATGAAGATTGAACCTATTCTTTCCTCCTTTTGGCCTCCAAATGAAAAGCACAACAACCTCCTCCAGAAGCGTGGCAAGCAGATGAAACAAGAAGTTGGTGGTGAATTTTGAAATTTGATGGCTATGACAAGTATCACAATGGAAGAGAGGATCTCTTGGAGCTTTTGGAAGGATAGAATTAAGTTCTAAAATTCTTTGATTCTCCTTAAGAACTTAGAAACTCGATTTTTTGGCTTGATGATGGAATGACATCATGTGTACTTTTTGATAAAATGACTAGTAATGTGATTTGACTGTAATGCTATTTCTTCAATAGGAAATGTTACTTTGATTCACTTTATTCCCTAATTGCTAACTCCCATGATGATGACCAAAATGGATGACATGACTCCCTAAATAGATATTGGTGACTAATAATGATGACCATCAACTATATATCTAGACCATGAACTATATGGTGCCCATTTAACTCATTTGATGACCTAGGATAGGAATTGATGACATGCCCAAGATGCCTTTTGTGACCTTGACCAAGTGGAGGGAGTAGCAATGACAACTAGGCCATGACTTGTGACCATTTGACAACCATGAGATGTGTCAAATTTTATTTTGAAAAATATAAAATTTGACCTAAGACTCTATGAATAATATGGAAAGAGTGCATTTGATCATTGTGGCTATTTGACACTAACATAAATATTGACTAAGTCACTGTAGTAGAAATAATGAAAATTTTAACTTGCAAAGTACAACAAGATTCTAGTTTATCAACTCAACAGGAAAGGAACAAATCTTCTTTGCTCTGGGCTACAAAATTTACATGAGAAGAAAATAAAGTTGTGGAATTATATGCCTTGGGAAAGGCCCACACATTGGTGCTCTTTTCACTTATGTAGATTCTTGACTAAAGAGCGAATTCTAAGCATGCATGCATGAATGAAGTCTACTCTAAAGAAACTTGAAAAATGTAACTTCGTCAAGTTTAATTGATTGATTAGGCATTCATTACAACCTCTATTGATATAAATTTTGGTTGCAGTATCTTTATCTTACTCCCTCAAGTGGATTAAATACTTTCAACAACAGTCCTTTAACTCCTCAATCTTAACTCAATGAAGCAATCTTAAACTTGGTTTCAAAATAAAATATAATTTATTATTAAATGAAATTAATGTTACATATGAATAGTGAGAAATGTGTACATCTATGATAGTAAATTAACAGGAAATTCAAGAATATAGTATTTGCAAATAAAAGGTAGAATGAACCATAGTATTCACATGGAAAGAATGGTGTACATTTCAAGGAATTGGAGGCCTCCAAGCCTCAACTTGCACGTTAAAATATATATCTATCATAGAAACTTGAAGCTATTGCATATATTAATTAAAAGAATGCAAGTGAAATGCCCTTTAATCAAAATTTCAACTATAAATGGAAATTTCTCACACCTCCCTCTTTCCTTCACTCCTTAAGTTATTTATTCAAAAAAATGAAACAAACTTGTTGATAATGTTCACCCAGCAAAGTGATTTCTAATTTTATATTTGTATCCATCAATTTTGACCTCTAAAGTGGCCCAAATTTGCTGCAAAATCGTAACAATGCTCAATAATATGAATTTGTTGGCAAAACTATGTGTTTCCCTTTTGAGTGGCAGCATTGACCAGACCTATATGATTGGAATTTCATGGATCCAAGAGGACAAGATCCATCTTGAGAAATTGGCAATAATTCATTTTTTCCCAGCATGTATTTATATATCTTAGCAAAGGAAAAATTTACTAGAATGCATCATTTCTTGTAAAATCTAGTGAAAATGACTTTCCATTGTATAAAAATATTAAAAAAAATAAAAAATAAAATGATACGATAAAAACACCTTTTGAATGGTTTATTGGTCAAAAATGAAGACAAAATGTAACAAAAGTGGCAGGTGATAGATTTATTATGGTCAAAATAAGGTTTATTAATATGGCTATTTTCCATGTTTGCTTGGGGTAGCTCAATTGGCAATGGACATGGAAATGAAGTCTCACCGAACCGAAAGTCTTGGGTTCAAATCTTGTGCTATCCCCTCGATCGGGTAAGAAGTTGGACAAGATGAAGATGTATTCCTACCAAGCTTAGAAAAAAAAGTATGGTTATTTCTCATAAAAAAAAATGAGGACCAACACATAGTTCCCTACGAGGTAGAATTCCTCCTTGAGCGCATGAAAAAAAGTGACCCAAGTGGGTCTTGCATTGAATATGGTAGAGTCATCTTCATTGTGACTCTCACAATAACCTTCCCACCAATATTTTGCATGGGGAAGGGTTTCTAGAAGCACAAAGGTAATATTCTCATTGTCGGAGAAATTTTGGATAGAATAATAGCCCTCTAACAGATTTAACAATTTCTTAAAATCATTTGCATATATTTGGCCTTCAAGTAAAGGGATATAAAAGTTAACTTGTACCTTGAAGGGTGTTGCACCTCTAAAATTTATGCTTGTTGAAGGTGCCTCAGCTACTGTTGGTAGTTGTTGAAGGATCTAGGCCAAATCGTCCATCTTCTCATTCCTTTGTTGCATCATTGCTTCCTTGAGAAACAACTTGATAGGATCTCTTGCTCTACCATCTATATTTTCTTCCACCATGGGAGATTTCTTGTTTTGGAAAGAGAGATTTTTCCCAAGAGAAACCATATCGAGACCTAATTCTTTATACCCCGACCTCATCTGGAACATGCACTGGAAAAAAAAAGGATCATATTTCTCTAATAACTTTCAGACCAAGCAGTAACTCCTCAAAACAATTCATTGATTTCATTTATGTTGGTGTTTATTATATACATGAGGGAGAGACTGTTCATTTCGTCTCCTGGTGACTATTCATATTCTCTATTATTTATTTACATCAATTTCAGTTATTCACCCAATCCTGATGATTATGTGTCAACATTCCACCCCTTAATCTGAAGGGATGTTCGTGAGTCCAAGCATCATTCTGAATCTTTCAAGCTTTTCTCTTCCAAGCGCTTTGGTGAAGATGTCTGCAATTTTCTCGTTCGTGGAATAATGGCGGAGATGGATTGTTTTGGCCTCAACATGATGTTGAATCAGATGATATTTAGTATTTATGTGCTTCGTTCAATCACGGAACTTTGGGTTCTTGGCCAACTTTATTGCAGAGGTATTGTCAATCATGAGTGAAGTTGATTGTACTTGTTTTACCTGCAAATCTTCAAGAATTTTCCTGAGCCACACAATTTCTTTTATTGCCTCAATTGTTGCCACGTATTCTACTTCTGTTGTGGAATCTGTTGGAACTGATTGTTTGCGTGATCTCCATGAGACAGCTCCTGATCCAAGACTCATAGCATATCCTGAAGTAGATACCCCAGTTTCTTTATCTCCATCTGAGTCTAAATCAGAGTATCCAATCAAGCTGAAGTCATCCACCTGTGTATACTTGATTCTAAAGTCTTGAGATCCCTTCAAGTACCTTAGAACTCTTTTTGCAGCAGACCAATGTCCCTCACAAGGCTTTTGCATAAACCTGGAGAGGATTCCAACAACAAACGAAATGTCTGGTCTGGTAGTAGTTAGGTAGTTGAGACTTCCTACAAGTTGTCTATACTTTGTTGCATCCTCAAATTCTTTTCCTTCAATAGATGTGAGCTTTAAGTTTTGTTCCAATGAAGTAGTAAGAGGATTGCATTCTATCATGCCAAACTTGTTCAACAGATCTCCAATGTACTTCTTTTGAGAAAGAAATATGGACTTCGGATGTTGAGTTACTTCAATACCAAGATAGTAATGGACATAGCCCAAATCAGTGATTCCAAAACTTTTCCCCAATTCCTTCTTTATGGATGCAATGTAGCTTTCATTGTTCCCTGTCATCAAAATATCATCTACATATACCACAAGATATACAACTATTTTGCCAACTTTCTTGACAAATAAAGTTGCATCATCAAGATCATAATGTTTGAAATTGAGTTTCAGAAGATGCTCAGTTAGTTTTTCATACCAGGCTCGTGGTGCTTGTTTGAGGCCATACAAGGATTTCACAAGTTTGCATACTTTATGTTCATGTCCTTTCACAACAAATCTTCAGGCTGGGACATAAAAAAATTCTCTTTTAGATCTCCATTCAAGAAAGCAGTTTTTACATCCATTTGATGGACTTTCCAACCGTTCTGAGCTGCTAGGGCAAAGAGTGTCCGGGTGGTAGCCCATTTTGCAGTGGGGGCAAATGTCTCCTCATAATCGACCCCTTCCTTCTGTGCAAAACCTTTTGCCACAAGCCTGGCTTTGTGCTTGTCAAGTGAGCCATCAGCTTTATACTTGTTCTTGTAGACCCACTTGCAGCCAATTGGTTTGGTTCCTAATGGAGGATCAACCAACTTCCAAGTGCCATTCTTTATGCGGGCATCATACTCCTTTTGCATCGCTTCTTTCCATTCGTCATGAGAAGCAGCTTATTTGAGGGAAGTTGGTTCAAGATTTGTAGACAAATTCAGTTCACAATCATAAGAAACATCCATATCAACATGTGAATTAGAGTCATCTACATCACCTCCATTTTGTTGGTTTGAATTTCTAGTTCCTGTCTTTCCAACCTCATCAAGATGAACACTTTCAAGTGTCTTTATCAGCCACTTTGGAGGACCTTTCTTAGATGGTCCAGGTTGCTCCGTTGGTTGAATTGGGACTGAATCAAGATTGAGTCTCCCAATTCTATCAATCACATCACTTAAAGCATCATCCGTTGTTGGAGTTTCATGTGGGGGAGAGAGTTCTTCAGAAGAAGATTCCACATGTTGATCTAGTATAGGAATCCCCCCTTCAAGATGTGGAATCTGATTATCAAATTCTTGAAATGATTTTGCATTTGCGAATCTATCCAAGTGATCAAGTTGTCGCTCAACAACATTGTAAGTTTTGGATGATTCAAGAAAAATTACATCTCTAGATACAACAAACTTTTTATTGACTTCATCATAGAGACGGTATGCTCTGGGGGTGTTTGAATACCTCAGGAAGATACACTTACAAATTCTTGCACCAAGTTTGTTTTTATGTATCTTTGGTATGAAGGCATAATAGGTGGAACCAAAGACCCTGAGATGCTTTACCGAAGGAATGTGCCCATACCACATTTTGTTTCTAATAGCATTAGATGGACATCTATTCTTTATATATGTAGCACACAGAACAGCATCAGCCCAAACCATTATTTTTACATTTTTGAAGAAGAGCATGTAGTGCACCATATTTAAGATTGTCCTATTCATTCTTTCAACTACACCATTCTGTTGGGGATTATAAGGCACAGTTGTTTGATGTTTGATCCCATGTTGGCAAAGATAGTTTTCAAATTCATTTGATGCGTATTCTTTTCCATTATCAGTGCGAATAGACCCAATATGAGATTGTGCATCATTTTCAATCCATTTATGAAAGTTCTTGAATGTTTTAAAAGCATCAGATTTGTTCTTCAATAAATAAACCCAACACATTCTGGTGTTGTCATCAATAAATGTCATCATATATTTATTTCCATTTGCAGAAGGAACAGGCATTGGACCACATAAATCTGAATGAATGAGTTCAAGTTTTCTATGTGCTCTTGAATGTGAATCATGAAAAGATTGTTTGCTATGCTTTCCTAGAATGCAAGCATCACATTGCTTAAATTTCCTAGGAATTGTAGGCAAACCAGCAACACCATTTTTCTTCAACAAGCGGAGGCTGTCATAGTTCAAATGTCCAATTCTAGCATGCCATAATAAACTTGATGGAAGTGTACCTTCTTCATAATGAGAGTTGTATGAGAAATGTTGTGCACGAGTAGAGGTACCTTGCAGCTTGAGAAGCCTTTCTTCTTCTATTTCCCTCATGACAAGTGAGTGGTCAGATGCTTTTCTCACCTCAAGCTTGCCATCAAACATATGAATGGAGTGACCTTGCTGGTGGATGTGGACCAAGGACAGCAAGTTTCTCTTCAGCTGTGGGAGATATAGAACATGATGCAGAAGGAAGTCTGGAAGACCAGGCAATTTAAGCCTAATTGTGCCAAGCCCTAATGGCTTGATTTTTGATTGGTCTGCAAAGTATACTGCTCCATCAACATTGTCAGTAAATTCTTCAAAAAAATATTTTCTATGAGTCATGTGGCAAGTTGCTCCTGAATCAAGCAACCAATCATTTATCCAAGAAGCAAGTGAAGCATTAAATAAATCTTCATTTACTCCATTATTACATTGTGCCACCACATAATGAGCAGATTCAGGTGCGTTACCTTTGTCTGTATCATTAGTTTTTTTTTTTTGTTGGTTTCTTTGCTACTTAATTTTGTCTCATGGTAACTTGCATGTAGAGGCATCATGTGATCCATTTCTTTGGCAGCGTATGCAGTGCAAATCTGCATTTTCTCCATGAGAATGTCTGCCCCCCCACCTCTGAAATATCTTCCTCTTCCTCTTCGACCACCTCTTCCTCGGGAAGAATCTTGAGCAAGATTCTTTTCCTTATGAGCAAGGCACACAGCCTCTTCAGAAGATTCAGGGGTTGTCTTCTTTCCAAAAGCTTTCTCTCTTTCAGCAAATTTTTTGACAAGAGAGTCAAAGGTAATATCTTTGAGATTCCATTTGCTTGCAATGACTCAAGATAATTGGAATAAGTAGGATAAAGTGCCTTGAGAAAAGCAATAAGAGGAATATCCAATTCAACGTTAGTGGCTTTGATATCATGCATTATAGATTTTACTTCAGATGCAAGAGCAAGAGGATCATTATTTTGCAATTCAAGAGTGAAGAGTTTAATCATGAGTTGAACAAATTCAAGTGCAGAATGTGAGTCATAGAGTTCTTTCAGCTTTTGTAAGGCTTCAAAAGCAGTTGAAAATGGCAAAATATGGCAACTCACCTCCACTTACAAATGTTGCAATTAATGCATAGGCTTTGTTGTTCTTATTTTCCTAAATGGCGAACTCTTTGTCTGAGGTAGGTTGTTCTGGCTCTTTGTCTCTGTCTCCAACACACACTCCTTTCCACAACTCATTGAAAATGAAGGTGTGTTTTATCATCCGGGACCATTCAGGATAGTTCTCCTTGCCAGTGAGAACTATTCCCACAATAGATATGATTGAATGCATTGTAAAAAATCTAAGTGCTGTAAAAATACTTCTACTAGCAAAATGTGCTTTTGTGGAGAAAAAAACTTCTGCTGCTAAAAATTTGCTTCTGATATATGATATATGGACATAGAGGTATGCAAAATAATTTATCTTCAAAGCTATCTCAATCCAAATTCACAAAAAATATCAAAGATATATGTGAACAAATTATTTTCATCTTCATGGCATCTTCGCAATTATTGTCGATGTTGTCAAATGAATTTATAGAAAACTACTGAGACTTGTATAAGCAATTCCAAAAATGAATCAACTGCTATAATAATGCACCAAATTAGTCAGTCTACAAAAGTCAATTGGCAATCTTCAGCATAACCTTAACTTCTTCGAAATCGCCCCTTTGCAAGCTTCTAGGATACAATGCAACTAGATTTATTGAGCTTACTATCTTATTTAAGGACGAAAATGAGCTTTATCAATGAAGCAAAGACTGTATATCTGCTACTGCATCACCCTTATGTTCTCGCAATATCCTCTCAGCCACTTTCTTGTCCAACTCAAGTTTAGTTGCAATCAGATCTACATCAGCCGGATCAATTTTGATAGTTGCATGTTCTTTTTCTCAGATCCTCATTACATTCTTATCCACCTCTGCTGATGAGGCTATTAATTCTTTCCACCTGTGTAACTCCTGCACATACATTGAAGCAGAACCCATGTGCGATACAGCGCATGATCCAACGAGAATCAACGTATAATCAACAGTTATAATCGGTGGAAGGTTAAACGATATGGGATACCAGTGCGAAGTATGTGTATACCAGATGTATACAATTGTCAGTAAGGTTAAACGATATGGATGGATAAATGATACCAAGAGTATGGTGAATATGGGATAAACCCCACGACCATAGTCAACGCAGCAGAGAGGTAATACAAGCCCATTAAAAACAATAACATCCCAGCAGCCACACTAGCATTTCTACTCGCTTCCACCTGCAATCGACACTCCATCTTGCACCTTGAGCAGCACTGCGACTGGTGGTTTCCAATGACAGATCCTCTGTTTCTGGAATATCTGGATGTTGCCAGAGGCGTTGGAGGATTGTCAGTCAGTATTAAGTTTGACAGAAAACTCGGTGCATGCAAGGAAGATTATAGAGCAGAGTAGTGTATTATATGCAGGTGATTATGAATAAAAAACGGTCAAAGAAGAGCAGAGGAGCAGCACTTTGTATGCAAGGCAGAACATAGCCAGAATAGGGATTTACAAAGCAGAGGGAAGCCAAAAATGGCGTTGGCTCTAATACCATGTCAGATGAGGCAGTAACTCCTCGAAACAATTCATTGATTTCATTTAGGTTGGTGTTTATTATATACATGAGGGAGAGATTGTTCATTTCATCTCCCGATGACTATTCATATTCTCCATTATTTATTTACATCAATTTCAGTTATTCACCCAATCCTGATGATTAGGTGTCAACAATAACAATGACCTAGGTTGTACAAGGAATGAAATGGTAGTAAAGGAAATGAAACATAGAAATAAATATATCAAAGAGCACAATAATATAGTTAAAACCCAACTTTTGTTGATAAATTACATAACAAAATGCAATAGAACACAAACCAGTGAGAATGGTGGTAGTTGTCTCCAAAGGGGGAGAGATGGAGGCTAAACTTGTTTTCAAAAATATATTGCAAGAGACCAAATAATGGCCATTTAACATAAAGAAATAACCTTAGATGTATAAAACCCTAACCCTAAAATATGAGTGCCAAAGGTGTGTAGGCCCCAAAGTGGTTAGTTGTTACATCAACTTCTCACGAGTGCAACTTTTACATATAATGTATTTTTTGGGTGCGCAGTAGTTCATTGGAAATAACTATCCTAGTATTAGAACGTTTGGTTGGGACCAAGGTATGCCATGGAAATCCTTGGCCCCTTAAATCACCAAAAAACATTGTTTAGGGCCTCACAATTGCCCCAAAAGTTTGGGACCCAAAAAAACCATAGAAAAACTACCAAGAAGATAGAGAATTGTTGAGTCGGTGAAAGAGGTGGGTGGCTGCTAATATCCACCTAGATAAAATAGCCAGATGTGATGACTATAACTCTTCAAGTACGTTGCACCAAGAGCTAGAGATGACCTCTACAACTCTTCAAGTGCATGATACCAAGGGTGACACCAAGCCGACTCAAATACTTCAATTATCATTTTTTGATGGTGAGCGAATGGTATCACAATTAGGACCAAGTTAACCTAGTTCACTTACCTCTTATGAGAAACTAATGGCCATTGAGGAATAAGTATTGATGCCTTATTCTACTCCCCTAAGAAAAACCTCGTGAGTGACTAAATCTACAACCTATCCTCACTACAACATGTTTTATAATGCTACATTTGTAGAAGGTTTTATCAAAGAAGAATGTACTCAATATAACAAAACTTTTCCTAGCCTAATCAAATATTGGAGAAGAGACTCAAGTAAACATAAGGAAGAGACCTATATTGCTTCTATGCTTTGTAAAAATTTTGTTAAAAATGATGTTTCACATTTTCACTTGGATTGGGTGCCTCTTATTCAAAGGGCTTCGGAGGGATACATGCTCAATTGGGCTAATATCCTGTCAAATAATCTTGTCATTCATATTACCAATTTCTGTCATGATAAAATTGTCACCCATAATCCCCCTTTCTATATGTCAACCTTTATCATGCATGACATTTGTTTCTCCACTTATTTTCTAGCAGTGAGTTGGAAATGGACACCCATTGAACCATCACCCATCCATGTGTATCACAGTAAGAACTAAGACGAAAATTATTTCAACCACTTCTACCAAACTTTTCATTTCATCATTGTACCCATCTTTGAAGTTATTTTTAGTACAAAACCTCCGAGAATGGCTGAATAAGCCATGGATTGTCTCTTAACGTTTGGTGATTGGTTTGAAAAAGAGAATTTCACATACATAAGAGTACATGGCTATCAGGGTCCTCCTCATGCTCTTCCCCTCTATATTCTTGATAGACTATTTTGAAGGGAGATATATTATCAAACATTTGAAACAGGGATAATAATCGAGTTATGAAAATACTTCAAGAAACTATGGCTTGATTTCCCAGTTTAAATTGGCATTTCTGCTCTTCAAAACATTCAACGTGCTCAAAAAACAACTGACTACCTTTCACCCACTAAAGTTAGCCACCATTCCCTTAAAGTTGCATGATCCTTATGGTGAAATTGGAAGAGTGGCCACTGAAGCAAGCATAAGGAAATATGTACATGCAACATGTATTTATGATGCCTTGTTTTGTAGGGTTAATTCTTACTAGGAAGTTTGTAGGAAAGCTAAAAGATTGTCTCAAGATAATTATCAACATTTTTTAATATTCGGAGATGGAAAGTGAGCCTCATTTTCTTTAATTTTGTAGCAAACAATAAGGAAATCAATATAAATAGAGGTTTCAAATTCTTCAATGCAAGGAGTTACCATAAAATAAGAACCATGCAAGAAGAAAAGGTGATCTTTGAAGTTCCCACCAAACTACTTGAAAATACTATCTATGAAAGAACATGGACCTTTATTATAAATCAACAATGGGAAGTCTTTGAGAAAATAACTTCAAAATTTCCCTAGCAAACACTAAGTGTATCAGCCATGGAAGAAACTCATGTATAAGATACAGTGGAACTTCTATTGACATATCCTCCTCCAAGTGTTTTTGAAACTTGTTTAGTTTATCCAAAAGTTATTATACCAAGTCCTATCAGTTTTTTGCTTGGTACAGAGATGGTTAAAGTACCACCAAGCTCTATTACTCCAATTGAAATAGAGCACATACCACCTTTTAAAGTCTTATATACACCCTGAGCAAAAAGCTATAATAAAAAGGACTAAGAAAAAGAAAAAAGTTATAGAATCATAAGTCTTATCAGCAACCCCTTTAGAAATAGTTTGGGATAGAGCCCAACTGACACCATATCATATTGTAGAAGAGTTGTCTATATATATTGGTGCATATGGTAATGCAAACATTGATGCAACTTCCAGGCTAAAATATTCCATTCAACAAAAGGATGATAGAATCCAATAGTTGGAACAATTGGAGCAAAGTTCATCTCAGGAAAAATATTAGATGCAGATAGAGTTAAAGCTCAAACAAGCAAAAATTATGTAGTGAAAAACAGGCTTCAAGTTGAGAGCCAACAAAAGGATTCTCAAATAAATGAATTGCAAGAACAATTCTAGCAAGTAGAAGAAAACATGATAGACTTAACACGGTTTAAATAAGAGGATATCAGTATCAACTAGCAGTTCCTTCAAGAGCAAGAATTATTTTGTGATAAAAGTTGAATTCAATACAAATCTAGGAAGGGTTACCTAATTCCTATTTCAATGACATGGTTGATATGGAGGTTGAGTGTGATGAAGCAAAGTGAAAACTAATGGATCTATTGTCTTAGAAAAAATATCATAAAAATGTATATTTTTTAAACTACCTAGGATCACGTCAAGTCCCACTAGCAAAACCAGTTGAGGATGGGCCTTGTCAGCAAGGTGACCCAGGATCAAACCTCACGGGGGGTGGTTGTGCCATGTGCTAGGGGAAGGAGATATGCTAAAAAAACTATTTAGCTAAGGGCTAGTGTGGCCCAGACCGAGTGCGATCCCCGAGTGAATTTTACGGCTTAGATGCCCCTAGGTCGCGGCTCCTCAAGCCACAAGTCAAACCTAGAGGCTCACGAACAACTTGACAAAAAAAAAAAAAAAAAACTACCTAGGATCATTGAAATGCAGAAGACCACATTCCTCGAGGATTGGAAATCTCATGTATGCTCTTCTAAAGAAATAGTTTTGGCAACACAATGTATTTGTACTCCATCAATGCAATCCATCACTCAATTCCTCAAAGAAACCAACTTGTTTTCACATATCTCAGAGGAGAAAATTCCAAAGGTTGGAATATTAAAGGAGAAGACAAGAGAAGACAGAATGGAGTCTAATAACAAAATTGAACAAATATTAAAGGTTAACAACGAATTAATTTGGGAATTCATGGTTAAATGACACAGTGATCTTCAGATGACCAAAATGATAAATAACCAGATTACTAAAGTGTTACCAATGGTTGAGGCTCATGTGTACAACTGTCAAGTCAATGTTAGACCTAACTCTCCTCCGAAGCTAGTAGAGCTTCTAGAAGTCTACAGTCATTGGAAATTAGCCCAAATTATCCCATAGTGCTTCTGTGTTAGTCTCTCCAATGAGTTAAGGGTTTATTCATGTCCATGTATCAAAACAAACTTCTATTTTAACATATTTACTTTTTAAGTTGCGTCCACATGATGCTTTAATACTTTGATGCTAACTTAATGATCTTCCAGCCTCCTTAATCAAACCTCAACTCTGATTCCATGTTGGAAATTCAGGAGGTTTTCAGCTTATCATTAGATATCCATTTCGTTAGTAATTTCTTTTGAATATTGTTGCCTTCTTTTGAATTTTATTATTTTTCTTTCATCAAACAATTACAAAAATACAAACACGAAGATCATAGAAAAATAGTGAACACAAGATATAGGCTCCAAGCCAAAGCAAATCCCCTCCAAGGGGAAAACCCATAAAATTATCTTCTAATAGAATCAGATCAAATGAGATATCCAAGATCCATAACCACAAAAAATATCCACCTCTAGATGCCAAGTCAAGCCTTCCTTCTTTCTAGCAGATTCATCAGCAAGGTACCAACAACAAGAGATGTACCAAGGCAGATCTTCCAAAAACCCTAACTCAAGAAGATATCCTCTCTTTCATACTTTGGCCCTCCACTTCTTCTTTGTCTTCTCTATGATATTTCAAACCATAATCCAATGAGTGTGTGTGTCCAAATGAGCTCCATCTTCCCTCTATTTATATAGTTCAAAGGGGTGTGAATAGACATGTCCATTGGAGCAAGGCCGACTTGACATGTAGGTTGACTTGGCACCTAGAGGGGCTTCTTTCCCAAAATTACATATTTAAAAAGCCTTTATCTTTTTATTTTACAACAGGTCCAAATAGGACATTGATTCAGAAACCTAAAAGCATGAATAACATGCCTGTCTAGAAAAATAATAATCATTTTTCTTTTTCTTTTTACATAAAATACATAATGGTAGAGATTATGAAGGCTAAAACTAGTTACATTCTCCAACACTCCCTCTTAACTAGGAAGGTATTCATAATAGTCCACCCAGTACATGGATACTCCCAAACTAAAATATTCTCATAAGAAGAGTCAGATTGATAAGCCATCTTTAATCATCAACATCATAACCAACATTGTCAACATAGTAAGGCCTTAAATTGACAAGTTCTATTTATATCATAACGTAATTCTAGGAGGCTTTACGTGAGATACAACACTACCTCTTAAGGCACATACGTCATCCTTATGTTCACTAGGTATGTCCTATTAGATTCCCAATCCTCAAAGAATATAAGTTCTCTTTGACCACTCTTATCTTGGATACCTATCCAATCCTCAAAGAGTGTTAGTCTCCTTCCTATCTTGGATTCTTTATCCTCAAGGATTATCACTCTTAGATGCTTATTCAATCCATTGGACCCCATTATTCCTCCATGGCCTTCACTAGACATACGAATTTTATTCCTGGCCTAGTGCATGACATATGAAGGAGAGAATATAATGTCCATTTCCCTGTCAACCAAAGAGGAAATCCCCATTCCCTCTTGATTAAGGAATAGATCCTTTCTCATCTTTAAACATTTTAAGAATACTTATTGCTCCCCCTTAAGCATAGAGGATACTCCTTACTTCCTGTCAATTTGGAAGTCATAACCACAAGTTCTTTTAACATGTCTTTATCAATACACTAGTTACTGGTTCTTCATGGTGATCTTCGAGTAGCTGCATGGCTCCTCCTTTTTCCTTTATATCTCATCATATAGAGTTTTTTACCTTTCCAAATCCAATCTATTACAGGTTTCAAGCCATCAATCTTACATATCACTTTACTATATTCATCATCATCATAGCATTATATTATTCCATTTGAAGTAGAGATAATCATAGTTTCCTCTAATCATGGAAAGTATCTTCATTGTCATCGAAACATACACATCAAGTTATCTTCTTGTATTGTTACCTTTCAATCCCAAGATGATGTAGACATCTTAACAACATAATCCTTCAAGGATTACCAAATTCGTCCACTCAATCCATGTATTCATTAAATTAATTTCAAAACAAATTGTTGTAGATATACTTTCCTCAACTTCCATTATGCATTTCTGCAACATCCTTTCAAGTAGCAAAACCATATTGGACCAGATAACCAAAACCAAAATATCAATATCAAAATCACCTCAATATGATGGCCTCTTGTCAAAATATTAGATTTTGCTTACTGCCTTCCCTTGTGAACAACATTCTTCTACATGGTCTATCTTCATACTGTACAAGAATCTTTCTCCATGAATTCACATTTAGTCAAAGTGCCCATGGAACGAACTAATCAGTAAGTTAAAATATCTTCTTTCTTGGAGTTGTCATTTTCAATTCTCTCTCTCTTTATTCAGGAGAGCATATCTAATGTTTGATCAATATTATCAAACAAACTCTCCTTTCAACCTCTTCACGTGCGTCTGCAATAGGGAGACAAGTCATGTCCTAAGTAGTTCATCAATATCATAGTTATCAAGTTATAATGGCATCTTAGACACAATGTCAAATTCTATTATTAGCTCTTTTTGAACTCAACGTTTCTTTGCATGCTTTATCTTCATATTACAATAAGATTATGCTTCATCTTCCAATCATTATGTTTTCCTGGAATGAACTCATCAGCTAGAAGTTTCAACATCATGTCTATCAGGGTCCTTACAATTCCCTCTTTCTATCATTCTCGTCATTTTTGAGTCATGAACAAGCACAACTGTTGCTTTACCTTTCCATCTTGTTTTGCTTCCTTTATTATGTACCTACAATTTTCACTAACAAGTACAACCAATAAAAATATACAAATACAAGAGAATGATGTCAATTATGACAATATAGGGTTTCCATGGATTTCAAGGTTGTTACAAAACCCTATATTTCTTAATCTGACCCTTGATAGGTTTTTTACTTTCAGCGAAAACATCAACTCTAGAGATTCGATTTTAAATCCTAGGTTTTACCTAATTCAACTCTTGCTTAGGGTTTTACCATATACCCTAGATTATCCTCGCAATATTTAGATCTACAAACCATAGATGTTATATCCCAAGTGTTAGGGTTTCTTAAGAGGGATCAATCAAATAGGATTAGGATTTTCATTGTTCTAGGGTTTTCCAATCCAAGACCCATCTATGGTTTATGAACCCTAGATACCAAAAACCTTAAAAAATTGTAAACCTTAGATTTAATCATAAAAAGTATGCTTGCAAAACCCTAATTAATTTTCAAAACCTTTATCATAATCTTGACTCACATCATAAAAAAAGTGTGCATACCTTTTATTATGCCTTTTCCTTCGCAAGGATTCAGTCCTAACTTCAATTTTCAAAGGCCACTCATTTTTCAATAAGGATGCTCCATGGTTCACAAGATTTGGTTCTTTTCAACAAGGTAACTCCACTTCTTTCATCTTAGATGATCATGTTCTTACCATTATTGAACATTGGTAACAATTACATTACTATCACATAAAGGTTACCCTATCACTGTTATATAGGTTACATTTGTGTCGCTTGGTTACTAGTGTGTCATTTGTGCAACTAAGATTATCATAATCCTTTATACCATGGTTACTATTAATGGAGAATATAGTCAAACGCGTCTTCCCTGCTAACTATGAGACAGTAAATGTAACTGACTGCGTATCATCGTCGCTAATAGCTTAGCTCCAAGAACTCTCAATGCGCGCATGAGTGACTGGACTCACTGGGTGACAGGATTAGGAGAACGTAATTAACGTGAAAAACGTGTTATATCCTTTTGCCTATGAATCTATGATTAGTCTGAGTTATTTTTAGCATAGTCAGTCAAAATATTTGAAAAATCATAGATATATGTAAGGTATGAAGGTTTGTACCAGATCACTAATGGTACAAAAAATTACCCCGTCATTTATAAAAATAACAATGTTTTTGTTGGCTGAAAAAATAAAAACGATGTTTCTGTTTACTCGTGTTTTGTTAATCGATGGTTGATCATTGGCCTGGTTTGAAAGTTTTTTTTTTTAAACATATTCATATATTAAACTAAGCCAACACTTTTGCTGGCCAGTAACCCGATTGGATATACGAACTTTTTAATATTTCGATGTACGATGTTTTGGCAATTTTTTTAATAGTTCTTTTACAAAGTTAGTCTCAAGTGATATTGATTACGTGGTATATAAAGTGCGGTAAGTAATATTTAGAAAGGTATTATAAGTGTAAAACAAAAGGGGGAGTAATTAAATATTGAGAGATTGTTAATAGTGTGAATAGGAGATCCTCCACCTATATACTATGGGTTTTCTCAATGGTTTTTATTTGTAATTATTTATTAGTATGATGTGTTGGTAAATATTATGAATTTTGGGTTATGTTGTAGCGGAAACAAACCATCCTCCAAAATTTTGTCTTAGTTTCGTTTTGGATTTTTCCTACCAACTATTTTTAGCAACATGTTTTGCACTGTCGAGTACATAGGGTTCATCTCAGTTTCAATGGCATGTCGGCCTGTGCATGTCAGCTTGTTTATCTCCCTCCCGCAGATCGGCCTTTTGGACTTAGACTATTTGCTGGCTTAGAGGCTCCCCAAAAAAATTGCACAATTCTGGAGGGGAAACAACCTTCCCTCTAGAAATTGCGCAAATTAGTTGGGCAACCTGCTGGGCTCCAGAATTGTGCAGAATAGTCAGGCAGTTCTCCCTCGGAAAACTACGCAATCTGACCCGGCACTAGGCCTCAGCGCAGAAATTGCGCAATGCCTGACAGACAGACAGTCCTGCTCATCCCAGAAATTGCACAATGCCTGGCAAACAGACAGTCCTGCTCAGCCTAGAAACTGCGCAATTTTTCATCCTAGGCTCGCAGGTTGTTGCATGTGTTTTCAGGTTGATCGGTTCCCTCGGGACCGAGCAATCCTAATTTGCATGCATGGGTTGTTTTTCCCGAAATAGCAAAAGGCAACATGTAAAAGGCATCCCTAGATTTTAGGGATCTATTCTTAGCAAATGGAGGTTACATGCAAAGATCGTTTTAGAAACCTCCCGCCACGTGTCATTTTTTCCTAAATTTGTGGCATGCGCATCATAACCTCGATCTTATCAAAAATTATGTATCGAACGTTGCAAAGCCCATTCCTCACATTGTTCTTACAACTCTGACATCCCACATCGCGTCTAGGAGTCTTCGGCACCTTCAGCTTAATTGTTTCGAGGTAAGTTTGCTTCTCATGTCTTGCGTTACATTTATGTCGCTTTTTGTTTTTCGATTTGTGTAAGTGTTGTCTCCTTGATTTCAATGAATGCTTGTTATCATTTTAATGTATGTTAGCTTGTAGAAGCACAGTTTCAGTTTTCATTTGCATTTCACTGTTGTCGCATGCATGACAATATTTTTGCACTAACGATCGCCGTTGTGGCGACCCGCTTCACACACATGCATGTTTTCCCATTTTTTGAATCCTCACTTACTGCTTGCATGCCTGGTCATTCGCTCTTGTTTACACTAAGTTTCACCATGCATTCAGACTTCTCATGTTTTCAGTGGACAGGTCTAAGCTGCCTTGGCCTGGACCTTGCCTTGGCCGGTTAGCATTATGCATTTCTAGAAGTAAAGGATTTTCCTTCCCTCTAGAAATTGCACAATTCTAGCCCAGCACTGACCTCAAGGCTTGCGTTGCACAATTCTGGGAGGAAGTGCTTTGCTGGCCCTAGAAACCGTGCAATGCAATCCGCTGGTTTTGCATGTCACTGCTAATTGAAATTGTGCATTGCGCAATTTCAGTCCTCAACAGGCCAGGTTGGACTATGCATTGTGCAGTTCCAGCAGTCAGTCAGCCTCCCGACAGCCCAGACTGTGCCTTGCACAATTTTGGTAGTTAGTCTCCCAACCTCTTGGTGAAAATTGCGCAATCTTTAGAGACAGTTACACATATATGTTACATGTCAGTCCTCCAGTTTGTTTTGACTGACAGATTGCTTGCCATGAGTGTTTCTATGTCTCCAGGTATCACAGGTGTTCTTCTGCCTCTCCGCAGTAAAGGTACAGTGGCCCCAGAAAGCAGAGTCAAAGGACATCGTTGAGAGCGCAATTGGGGATGCAGTCGATCAAGTGTCTATGAACTTGCCTATCTATGGAGACATCAAGTTGTTCATAGACAAAGATATCAAGATGAAATGGCAGCAGCAATAGAAGGTAACACACCTGTGTGCGGCAAAGGCAAGTGGAAGATTGTTGACAGCGCAGAGGCGGAGCAAAGCGACAAGTTCAAACAGATCCACTTATAATGAGAGCAGCTTTGGAGATTGAGGCTATGAGGTAACAGCGCCATAAGAGGAGCGCGCGAAGGTAGAGAGAGAAATAAAGAAGTAGTTACAGGTGCTGAAGCTACAACTCAAAGAAGAATAGGAGTTGCACAGACGAGAGAAGGAGTTGCAACATGCACAAACTGATGAAACTGTGCCCATATAGGTTATAGACCCATCCCAGCAACTAGCACAGAGTAGACAGGGTGAGCAATGTTATCGATCGCATGCAAGGGTGTTCAGGAGCATGAATGTCATTGTGCGTGCGCATGTGATACCACCCATTGACACACTCACCAAGGTGAACACAACAACCAATTTCGACTGGAGTTGAACATGTATGTCGACAAATTGATGCACATAGTCACGAGCACACACTTGGATATCATCACAGACACTACGCATCAGTATGTTGCTGGTCCAGCGGCACTCAAGACGATGATGCGCACGTTATCAGATTAATGTACCCAGATGCAACAGAGGTGAGAGTTTGCTTTCAGTAGGATGTAACCATTGAGTGCTCGGACACCATCATAGATGACCAAGCTTGGCATCAATTCGCCACCATCGATCATCGTGAGGATGTCAAAGAGTTGGTCTTCCCACAACTGTCTGAGTCTTAGTGATAGTTTGCATGGCTTGCTCAAGCCTATTTTGTCTCACATGGGTACATGTGCAGATTGTAATGCAACATCTTGTAAAAGTGAAAGACCAAGTGTCGATAGTTGAATGTAATAGTCATGTAGTAGGTGAAGAGTCATGAGGGTAGGTGAAGAGTCACAAAGGGGAATGTCAAAGGTCACCCCACCCTTTGTTATTTATAGAACCTCATAACTCATTGTAAGGGCTTTTGGGCAGCCAAGCTTCTGGTAGGAGTATATTAGAGAAAGCTTGGAGTGTATTGTAATGAGCCTTGACTTCTCCACAGTGCAGAGCTAGTACATCTCTTTGGAGGAGCAGGTGATAGCGATTGTAATGTTCCATTATCGGGACTAGTGGTTGGTCATGGTTGTATTGTAGGATTGGCACTTTCACTTCTTAATATAACTGAGCTAACATGTTTCATGCACATGTTGTTATTGTATTTCAGTTATCTTGGTTACTCTAATGATATATGTATTTGTTTGCTTACGCATGTATGTATGTGCTCTTTTTGTATATGTATGTATTAATCTTATTGAGATGTGTTGTTGGTTTAACAATCACTTTGGATTGTTGGTTCACTTGTCTTCCAAGTTGTGATGCATCTTTTCTCGTGTGTTCCCTTCCAAGCCGCGTGTTTCGACAAGTTTCCAAGGGGCCTACTCACCCCACTTTCTGTGTGTTAGAATCGTTCATGCACCTTCCTTGGCTTGTTGAGCATGTAACACCCTTGCTACCAACAAGGACATCCTACTTACCTCTGCATGGAACCACGGTCAAGGCAATACCTTACGACCCACTGCTAGGACTCCTACACCAAATGGTCTGAGGTCTAGTCGGGACTTTTACCAGGGATATACCCTTGACATTTTGGCAGGTCTAGCACCGTCAACATTTTGGCGTTAGAAGGAGGGCCATATGACAAGATTTGTCCTCTCATCTTGTTTTGAATCTTCAAACATCTATCATGGATACTATCAGACTCATTCCTCTGTGATGTTTATAGCATGTCGAACCTCTCAACATCACGAGGGAGTTTTTTGATCTCTTGTTCGAATTCACGTATGATGGTGAAGGCGAAGTAACCTAACCTGAGTACTTAAAAAGACTTCTATGTATTTCTTGAGGATGCAGACAAGTTTTATGCAGAAGAGGTTAGCGTGCCTCTTTCACACACACTTCGCAAATCCCCGAAACGATGGTGCAACAGTCTGCCACACGGAAGCGTGCACTCACTTGACCAATTCTGTGATCTCATTGAAGCCGCTTTCCATCATTTTGATCCAGAACCTCTTGAAAAAAACTGTTAAAACAATGAAAGACTCTGCAAGAATCGCCTATGGATTTTTTGGACCACTTCCGAGTATTGCAATTTGAAGCTCCAAAAAGTCAAATGAAATTCCAGTATCTCATGGATAGATTTGAATATTACCTTACCAAATCTATCAATCCTAAGAAGAAGTTAAAGTTCAAACCCCGCTCAGCATACTTCGGTGATGGAGCTATGCAATCACAAACAGACACTGTCATTGTCACAAGTGACTATCCATCATCCTCTCATCAAACAGCTTCACCACCGCAGAGTGATCTTGGAGAACATGCACACACATCCGTTGAACTGTCACATCCTCCCAACATTACTTCTCTCAATTTTCGTGCAAATTTGGTTGCGAAGCCCATGGGTTGTCACATGCATGTCTTACCTCAACCTCTGTCTTCGTGTTCTGTTGATCCCCCGGATTGCACTGTCTTGTGTTCTTCCATTCCGGACTCTAAACCTGTTGTGAACGAGGATCAATCTATTGACGAAGCTGGTGTCATAGAACCAACCTGTGTCGTCATTCATGAAGAGTATGTCTGGGAGCCTAAACATCAACCCGCGGCGAAGGATGATTCCCTTCTGTCCGCGCCTCCTCCGTTTTTCCTTGACATCTTTGGTGATTCTGCCATCCCTAGTTTCACATGTGTATCTCCATATACAGATGCACCCATTGTTGATCATTCGCAAAAGACACCGGATGTCATTCCATCATCCGACAATGGAGAGGACAAATCATTCTTTGAAAACCCACTTGATTTTTCATCTACCTTTTCTGGAAATGCAGAGGCTGAATTTTTCCGCTTCTCATCTACCCCTCTGCACGATTCATCAAATCATGAGGATGTCGACAAACATCCTGAATTTTCTAATCGTGGTTGTCGTGATATCTGTAGTTCTTCATCTAATCATGATGTTGATTCACTCGTTATTAATCTGTCTAAGCCATTGGTCTCCGATGATCTACCTATCGACGAAGTCGAAACCCCGCAGGCTGTTGAGGCACTTTAGCTCAAGCTGATGGTTATGTTAGGCCATTGTTGTCCTGAGGTTGGTTTTACTTCCGATCAGGAAATTGTTGAAACACACAAGGATCCTCATCACTCTCTACTTTGAATTGAAGATCAATCAAACACCCAGATTATGCTTCCGCCACTCGAACTACACGATCGCATCGCTCTTGCATTGGAGGAATCTTACACAAAAAGCACACTTGCGCAACGTAAGTGGTCTACCTTCCTCACATTTGCTTGCATGTCACAGTCAAGAGTATGCGTATGCTTAGAAGCTACACGCAGCGTCGCACAACACCATGGTAAGTCCACGGATTGCATGGCATGCACTTGCACTAATGTTTGTTCTGTGGACGCATTTAAACTTGGAATATGTTTGTCTTCATTGTTACATCTTTCATGTTTGCTGGTTCGCATGGATATGATGTTTGCGAACCATGCCTTCACCAAAATGGGTCGAACAATGCGCCAGTGACTGCATTGGAATTATCACTCCACATGAGGAGACCCATACACCATTAGCTTAGGAGTAGGAGTAGTGTTTGCTTTTAGTTTGTTTGCTTGCATGCATGTTTGCTTCTTACTTTATCTATTTGTTTTCTTGCATGTTCGTTTGTTTGCTTGCTTTTCTTTCACATTTTTGCTTCTGCTTTTCACTATTTAGTTGTTTGTTTGCTTGTTTGCATTCGTAGGTCAGTTTTGCATGAACCATGTGTGACTCTTGAAACAAGAAAGGTAAGTACAAGAGGACTTGTGCAATTATCAATACTTGGTTATATGTCGTCTTGTCTCTGTATGAAGAACTTGTTGTCTTCATTCCATGTCCTCATCACTCTCTACTTTGAATTGAAGATCAATCAAACACCCAGATTATGCTTCCGCCACTCGAACTACATGATCGCATCGCTCTTGCATTGGAGGAATCTTACACAAAAAGCACACTTGCGCAACGTAAGTGGTCTACCTTCCTCACATTTGCTTGCATGTCACAGTCAAGAGTATGCGTATGCTTAGAAGCTACACGCAGCGTCGCACAACACCATGGTAAGTCCACGGATTGCATGGCATGCACTTGCACTAATGTTTGTTCTGTGGACGCATTTAAACTTGGAATGTGTTTGTCTTCATTGTTACATCTTTCATGTTTGCTGGTTCGCACGGCTATGATGTTTGCGAACCATGCCTTCACCAAAATGGGTCGAACAATGCGCCAGTGACTGCATTGGAATTATCACTCCACATGAGGAGACCCATACACCATTAGCTTAGGAGTAGGAGTAGTGTTTGCTTTTAATTTGTTTGCTTGCATGCATGTTTGCTTCTTACTTTATCTATTTGTTTTCTTGCATGTTCATTTGTTTGCTTGCTTTTCTTTCACATTTTTGCTTCTGCTTTTCGCTATTTAGTTGTTTGTTTGCTTGTTTGCATTCGTAGGTCAGTTTTGCATGAACCATGTGTGACTCTTGAAACAAGAAAGGTAAGTACAAGAGGACTTGTGCAATTATCAATACTTGGTTATATGTCGTCTTGTCTCTGTATGAAGAACTTGTTGTCTTCATTCCATGATACACCAAAGGAAAATACGTTATGTTCGAAGTGAACCTTGATGAAAACACAACCCTTGCGCGCTAACCTACTCTAGTCGTTTGTTTTTGGGTTAATCCTTGTCAGCTCAATCAAGTAGAATAAGGTGAGGGGGAAAACCTTAACAAGCACATCAGAGGTATATACAAACTATTTCTCTGAAGTAACAACCTCTTCTTCTCTCAATAAGTCAAGATACCTCTTCCGCCTCTGAAATAAATAAGTGTTATGCACCATTACGAAAAATGAAAATGTGAATTAATTTCGAAGAAATGAAAAATGAATAAGGCGAAAGAAGAGAAAGGCTTCCTGCGTAGAGAGGTGATGCAACTATCTTCGTCGGGGTACTGACCAAGCTCATTGGCAATGAAGCGATGCTTGTGTTCCTGCGTGACTCCGTCGGCGTACTATCCAATCCTGCTGACAGCAAAGCAACACCAGAGATGAAAACTTACAATGTGAATATCATATGGGTTGTGCACCAATATACCCTTCGTACTAATAAAAAAAACTATGTTGGCTTGGCTTGGAATGTGTGACGACCGATCAAGAGCATGGAAGATGCTATGTCTTACAACCAAGCAAGTGTGGAAGCCAAGACGATCATAGAACTGAAAAATACTTTTGGAGGTGTTAGACTTGTTTTTCATGAACAAGGTCCATGTAGAGAGCTGGAGATCTACCAGTGTGTCGCCAAGTGTTGTAGAGGATACTACCACCCTCCAAAATTTTTCCTTAGCTTCATTTTGGAGCCTCCCTACCAACCATCCTTAGCAACATGTCTTGCACTCTCAAGTACATAGGCTTCAACTGAGTTTTAATGGCCTGTCGGCCTGTGCATGTCAGCTTGTTTGTCTCCCACCCACAGACCGGCCTTTCAGGCTTAGACTATTTTCTAGCTGAGAGGCTCTCCCAGAAAATTGCGCAATTATGGAGGGGAACCAACCTTCCCTCCATAAATTGTGCAAATCATCTGGGCAGCCTACTGGGCTCCAAAATTGTGTAGAATAGTTAGGCAATCCTCCCTAAAAAAATTGCACAATCTGACCCAGCATTGGGCTTCAACCCAAAAATTGCGCAATTCTAGGAGGCAGTGACCTGCTCATCCCATAAATTGCACAATGCCTGACAGATAGCCAGCCTCGATCAGCGCAAAAACTGCACAATTTTGCATCCCATGCTTGCAAGCTGTTGCATGTGCCTTCAAGTTGACCAGTTCCCTCCGGGACCGAGCAATCCTGATTTGCATGCATGGGTTGTTTTTCTCGAAATATCAAAAGGAAACATGCAAAAGGCATCCCTAGAATTTAGGGATCTATTCTTAGCAAATGGAGGTTACATGCAAAAATCATTTTAGAAACCTCCCGCCAAGTGTCGCTTTTTCCTAGATTTGTGGCATGCGCGTCATACCCTCTATTTTACCAAAACTTATGTACCAAACACTACAGAGCTCATTCCTCACATCGATCTTGCAGCTCTGACATTCGACATCCCATTTGGGTTGTTTTTCTCGAAATATCAAAAGGCAACATGTAAAAGGCATCCCTAGATTTTAGGGATCTATTCTTAGCAAATGGAGGTTATATGCAAAGATCGTTTTAGAAACCTCCCGCCACGTGTCATTTTCTCCTAAATTTGTGGCATGCACATCATAACCTCGATCTTATCAAAAATTATGTATTGAACGTTGCAAAGCCCATTCCTCACATTGATCTTACAACTCTGACATCCCACATCGCGTCTGGGAGTCTTCAGCACCTTCAACTTAACTGTTTCGGGGTAAGTTTGCTTCTCATGTCTTGCGCTACATTTATGTCGCTTTTTGTTTTTCGATTTGTGTAAGTGTTGTCTCCTTGATTTCAATGAATGCTTGTTATCATTTTAATGTATGTTAGCTTGTATAAGCACAGTTTTAGTTTTCATTTGCATTTCATTGTTGTCGCATGCATGACAATATTTTTGCACTAACGGTCGCCGTTGCGGCGACCCGCTTCACACACATGCATGTTTTCCCATTTTTTGAATCCCTCACTTACTGCTTGCATGCCTGATCATTCACTCTTGTTTACACTAAGTTTCACCATGCATTCAAACTTCTCATGTTTTCAGTGGATAGGTCTAGGCTGCCTTGGCCTGGACCTTGCCTTGGCCGGTTAGCATTACACATTTCTAGAAGTAAAGGATCTGCCTTGCCTCTAGAAATTGCACAATTCTGGCCCAGCACTGACCTCAAGGCTTGCGTTGCACAATTCTGGGAGGCAGTGCTTTGCTGGCCCTAGAAACCATGCAATGCAATTCGCTGGTTTTGCATGTCACTGCTAATTGAAATTGTGCATTGCGCAATTTCAGTCCTCAACAGGCCAAGTTGGACTATGCATTGTGCAGTTCCAGCAGTCAGTCAGCCTCCCGACAGCCCAGACTGTGCCTTGCACAGTTTTGGTAGTTAGTCTCCCAACCTCTTGGTGAAAATTGCGCAATCTTTAGAGACAGTTACACATGTATGTTACATGTCAGTCCTCCAGTTTGTTTTGACTGGCAGATTGCTTGCCATGAGTGTTTCTATGTCTCCAGGTATCACAGGTGTTCTTCTGCCTCTCAGCAGTAAAGGTACAGTGGCCCCAGAAAGCAGAGTCAAAGGACACCGTTGAGAGCGCAATTGGGGATGCAGTCGATCAAGTGTCTATGAACTTGCCTATCTATGGAGACATCAAGTTGTTCATAGACAAAAATATCAAGATGAAATGGCAGCAACAACAAAAGGTAACACACCTGTGTGCGGCAAAGGCAAGTGGAAAATTGTTGACAGCGCAGAGGCAGAGCAAAGCTACAAATTCAAGCAGATCCACTTATAATGAGAGCAACTTTGGAGATTGAGGCTATGAGGTAACAGCGCGATAGGAGGAGCGCGCGAAGGCAGAGAGAGAAATAAAGAAGGAGTTACAGGTGTTGAAGCTCCAACTCAAAGAAGAATAGGAGTTGCACAGACGAGAGAAGGAGTTGCAACAGGAGGCGCAACATGCACAGACTAATGAAACTGTGCCCATACAGGTTATAGACCCATCCCAGCAACTAGCATAGAGTAGACAGGGTGAGCAGTGTTATCGATCGCATGCAAGGGTGTTCAGGAGCATGAATGTCATTGTGCACGTGCATGCGATACCACCCATTGACACACTCACCAAGGTGAACACAACAACCAAGTCCAACTGGAGTTGAACATGTATGTCGACAAATTGATGCATATAGTCACGAGCACACACTTGGATATCAACACAGGCACTATGCATCAATATGTTACTGGTCCAGCTGCACTCAAGACGATGATGCACATGTTATCAGATTAATGTACCCAGATGCAACAGAGGTGAGAGTTCGCTTTCAGCAGGATGTCACCATTGAGTGCTAGGACACCATCATAGACGACCAAGCTTGGCATCAGTTCGCCGCCATTGATCATCGTGAGGATGTCAAAGAGTTGGTCTTCCCACAACTGTCTGAGTCTTATTGATAGCTTGCATGGCTTGCTCAAGCCTATTTTGTCTCACATGGGTACATGTGCAGATTGTAATGTAACATCTTGTAAAAGTGAAAGACCAAGTGTCGATAGTTGAATGTAATAGTCATGTAGTAGGTGAAGAGTCATGAGGGTAGGTGAAGAGTCACAAAGGGGAATGTCAAGGGTCACCCCACCCTTTGTTATTTATAGAACCTCATAACTCATTGTAAGGGCTTTTGGGCAACCAAGCTTCCGATAGGAGTATCTTAGAGAAAGCTTGGAGTGTATTGTAATGAGCCTTGACTTCTCCACAGTGCAGAGCTAGTACATCTCTTTGGAGGAGCAGGTGATAGTGATTGTAATGTTCCATTATCGGGACTAGTGGTTGGTCATGGTTGTACTGTATGATTGGAACTTTCACTTCTTAATATAACAGAGCTAACATGTTTCATGCATATTTTGTTATTGTATTTCAGTTATCTTGGTTACTCTAATGATATATGTATTTGTTTGCTTACGCATGTATGTATGTGCTCTTTTTGTATATGTATGTGTGAATCTTACTGAGATGTGCTGTTGGTTTAACCATCACTTTGGATTGTTGGTTCACCTGTCTTCCAAGTTGTGATGCATCTTTTCTCGTGTGTTCCCTTCCAAGCCGCGTGTTTCGACAAGTTTCCAAGGGGCCTACTCACCCCACTTTCTGTGTGTTAGAATCATTCATGCGCCTTCCTTGGCTTGTTGAGCATGTAACACCCTTGCTAACAACAAGGACATCCTACTTACCTCTGCATGGAACCACGGTCAAGGCAATACCTTACGACCCACTGCTAGGACTCCTACACTAAATGGTCTGAGGTCTAGTCGGGACTTTTTACTAGGGATATACCCTTGACATTTTGGCAGGTCTAGCACCGTCAACATTTTGGTGCTAGAAGGAGGGCCATATGACAAGATTTGTCCTCTCATCCTGTTTTGAATCTTCAAACATCTATCATGGATACTATCAGACTCATTCCTCTGCGATGTTTTTAGCATGTCGAGCCTCTCAACATCACGAGGGAGTTTTTTGATCTCTTGTTCGAATTCACGTATGATGGTGAAGGCGAAGTAGCCTAACCTGAGTACTTAAAAAGACTTCTATGCATTTCTTGAGGATGTAGACGAGTTTTATGCAGAAGAGGTTAGCGTGCCTCTTTCACACACACTTCGCAAATCCCCGAAACGATGGTGCAACAGTCTGCCACACGGAAGCGTGCACTCACTTGACCAATTATGTCATCTCATTGAAGCCGCTTTCCATCATTTTGATCCAGAACCTCTTGACAAAAAACTGTTAAAACAATGAAAGACTCCGCGAGAATCGCCTATGGATTTTTGGGACCACTTCCGAGTATTGCAATTTGAAGCTCCAAAAAGTCAAATGAAATTCCAATATCTCATGGATAGATTTGAATATTACCTTACCAAATCTATCAATCCTAAGAAGAAGTTGAAGTTCAAACCCCGCTCAGCATACTTCGGTGATGGAGCTACGCAATCACAAACAGACATTGTCGCTGTCACAAGTGACTGTCCATCATCTCCTCATCAAACAGCTTCACCACCGCAAAGTGATCTTGGAGAACATGCACACACATCCGTTGAACTGTCACATCCTCCCAACATTACTTCTCTCAATTTTCGTGCAAATTTGGTTGCAAAGCCCATGGGTTATCACATGCATGTCTTATCTCAACCTCCGTCTTCATGTTCTGTTGATCCCCCGGATTGCACTGTCTTGTGTTCTTCCATTCTGGACTCTAAACCTGTTGTGAACGAGGATCAATCTATTGACGAAGCTGGTGTCATAGAACCAACTTGCGTCGTCATTCATGAAGAGTATGTCTGGGATCCTAAACATCAACCCGCGACGAAGGATGATTCCCTTCTGTCCGCGCCTCCTCCGTTTTTCCTTGACATCTTTGGTGATTCTGCCATCCCTAATTTCGCATGTGTATCTCCATCTACAGATGCACCCATTGTTGATCATTCGCAGAAGACACCGGATGTCATTCCATCATCCGACAATGGAGAGGACAAATCATTCTTTGAAAACCCACTTGATTTTTCATCTACCTTTTCTGGAAACGCAGAGACTAAATTTTTCCGCTTGTCATCTACCCCTCTGCACGATTCATCAAATCATGAGGATGTCAACGAACATCCTGAATTTTCTAGTCGTGGTTGTCGTGATATCTGTAGTTCTTCATCTAATCATGATGTTGATTCACTCGTTATTAATCTGTCTAAGCCATTGGTCTCTGATGATCTACCTATCGATGAAGTCGAAACCCCGCAGGTTGTTGAGGCACTTTAGCTCAAGCTGATGCTTATGTTAGGCCATCGTTGTCCTGAGGTTGGTTTTACTTCCGATCAGGAAATTGTTGAAACACACAAGGATCCTCATCACTCTCTACTTTGAATTGAAGATCAATCAAACACCCAGATTATGCTTAGGCCACTCGAACTACACGATCGCATCGCTCTTGCATTGGAGGAATCTTACACAGAAATCGCACTTGCGCAATGTAAGTGGTCTACCTTCCTCACATTTGCTTGCATGTCACAGTCAAGAGTATGCGTATGCTTAGCAGCTACACGCAGTGTCGCACAACACCATGGTAAGTCCACAGATTGCATGGCATGCACTTGCACTAATGTTTGTTCTGTGGACGCATTTAAACTCGAAATGTGTTTGTCTTCATTGTTACATCTTTCATGTTTGCTGGTTTGCATGGCTATGATGTTTGCGAACCATGCCTTCACCAAAATGGGTTGAACAATGCGCCAGTGGCTACATTGGAAGTATCACTCCACATGAGGAGACCCATACACCATTAGCTTAGGAGTAGGAGTAGTGTTTGCTTTTAGTTTGTTTGCTTGCATGCATGTTTGCTTCTTACTTTATCTGTTTGTTTTCTTACATGTTTGTTTGTTTGCTTGCTTTGCTTTCACTTTTTTGCTTCTGCTTTTCGCTCTTTAGTTGTTTGTTTACTTGTTTGCGTTTGTAGGTCAGTTTCGCATGAACCATGTGTGACTCTTAAAACAAGAAAGGTAAAGTACAAGAGGACTTGTGCAATTATCAATACTTGGTTATATGTCGTCTTGTCTCTGTATGAAGAACTTGTTGTCTTCATTCCATGATACACCAAATGAAAATACGTTATGTTTGAAGTGAACCTTGACGAAAACACAACCCTTGCGCGCTAACCTACTCTAGTCAATTGTTTTTGGGTTAATCCTTGTCAGCTCAATCAAGTAGAATAAGGTGAGGGGGAAAACCTTAACAAGCACATCAGAGGTATATACAAACTATTTCTCTGAAGTAACAACCTCTTCTTCTCTCAATAAGTCAAGATCCCTATTCCACCTCTGAAATAAATAAGTGTTATGCACCGTTACGAAAAATGAAAATGTGAATTAATTTCGAAGAAATGAAAAATGAATAAGGCGAAAGAAGAGAAAGGCTTCCTGTGTAGAGAGGTGATGCAAGTAACTTCGTCGGGGTACTGACCAAGCTCGTTGGCAATGAAGCGATGTTTGTGTTCCTACATGACTCCGTCGGGTACTATCCAATCTTGCTGGCAGCGAAGCAACACCAAAGATGAAAACTTACAATGTGAATATCATATGGATTGTGCACCAATATACCCTTCGTACTAATCGAAACAACTGTGTTGGCTTGGCTTGGAATGTGTGATGACCGATCAAGAGCATGGCAGATGCTACGTCTTACAACCAAGCAAGTGTGGAAGCCAAGACGATCATAGAACTGAATAATACTTCCGGAGGTGTTAGACTTGTTTTTCATGAACAAGGTCCACGTAGAGAGCTGGAGATCTACCAGTGTGTCGCCAAGTGTTGTAGAGGATACAACCACCCTCCAAAATTTTTCCTTAGCTTCATTTTGGAGCCTCCCTACCAACCATCCTTAGCAACATGTCTTGCACTCTCAAGTACATAGGCTTCAATTGAGTTTTAGTGGCCTGTCGGCTTGTGCATGTCAGCTTGTTTGTCTCCCACCCACAGACCGACCTTTCAGGCTTAGACTATTTTCTAGCTGAGAGGCTCTCCCAGAAAATTGCGTAATTCTGGAGGGGAACCAGCCTTCCCTCCATAAATTGGGCAAATCATCTGGGTAGCCTACTGGGCTCCAGAATTGTGCAGAACAGTCAGGCAATCCTCCCTAAAAAAATTGCACAATCTGACCCGGCATTGGGCTTCAACCCAAAAATTGCGCAATTCTGGGAGGCAGTGACCTGCTCATCCCATAAATTGCACAATGCCTGACAGATAGCCAGCCTTGCTCAGCCCAAAAACTGCACAATTTTGCATCCCATGCTTGCAAGCTGTTGCATGTGCCTTCAAGTTGACCAGTTCCCTCCGGGACCGAGCAATCCTGATTTGCATGCATGGGTTGTTTTTCTCGAAATACCAAAGGAAACATGCAAAAGGCATCCCTAGAATTTAGGGATCTATTCTTAGCAGATGGAGGTTACATGCAAAAATCATTTTAGAAACCTCCCGCCAAGTGTTGCTTTTTCCTGGATTTGTGGCATGCGCGTCATACCCTCTATTTTACCAAAACTTATGTACCGAACGCTGCAGAGCTCATTCCTCACATCGATCTTGCAGGTCTGACATCCGACATCCCATTTGGGAGTCTTCGGCACCTTCAGCTTAACTGTTTCAGGGTAAGTCTGATTCTCATGTCTTGCATTGCGTTTCTGTCGCTTTTTGTTTTTCTTTTTGTGTAAGTGTTCTCTTCTTGATTTCAATAAATGCTTGTTGTCGTTTTAATGTATGTTAGCTTGTAGAAACACAGTTTCAGTTTTTGTTTGCATCTCACTGTTGTCGCATGCATGACACTATTTTTGCACCGATGGTCACCATTGTGACAACCTGCTTCACACACATGCATGTTTTCTCGTTTTCTGAATCCTGCACTTATTGTTTGCATGCTTGATCATTCACTCTTTTTTACACTCAGTTTCACCATGCACTCAAACTTCAAATGTTTTTAGTCATCCGTCAGTGGATCTGGGCTGCCTAGGCCGGATAGCATTTCACATTTATGGAAGTGAAGGCTTTGCCTTCCCTCTAGAAATTGTGTAATTCTGGAAGTGAAGGCTTTGCCTTCCCTCCAAAATTTGTGCAATTCTTGCCCAACACTGACCTCTAGGCTTGCGTTGCACAATTCTGGGAGGTAGTGCTTTGCTGGCCCTAGAAACTACACAGTGCAGTTTGCTGGTTTTGCATGTCACTCCTCACTGAAATTGTGCATTGCACAGTTTCAGTCCTCAGCATGCCAGGTTGGACTGTGCAATGCGTAGTTCCAATAGTCAGTCAGCCTCCCAACAGCTCGGATTGTGCCTTGCGCAGTTTTGGCAGTCAGTCTCCCAGCATCCCGATGAAAATTGCGCAATCTTCACACAGTCACACAAGTATGTTGCATGTCAGTCCTCCAGTTTTTTTTGATGGATAGATTGGTTGCCATGAGTATTTCTATGTCTCCAAGTATCACAGGTGTTCATCTGCCTCTCAGCAGTACAGGTACAGTGGCCCTAGAAACCAAAGTCAAAGGACACCGTTGAGAGCGCAACTAGGGTTGCAATCGATCAAGTGTCTATGAACTTGCCTATCTATGGAGACATCAAGGTGTTCATAGACAAGGATATCAAGATGAAATGGTGGCAACATCACAATGAGAAGCACCATCAGCAGTAGCAGAAGGTAGCACACCTGCGCGCAACAAAGGCAAGAGGAAGGTTGTTGATAGCGCAGAGGCGGAGCAAAGCTGCAAGTTCAAGCAGATCCACTTGTGATGAGAGCATCTTTAGAGATTGAGTCTATGAGGTGACAGCGCAACAGGAGGATCACGCAAAGGCAGAGAGAGAAACAAAGGAGTTACAGGTGCTAAAGCGGCAACTCAAGGAAGAATAGGACTTGCATAGACGAGAGAAGGAGTTGTAGCAGGAACAGATACAACAAGAGTTGCAACATGCACAGACTGATGAAACTGCACCCATACAGGTAATAGACCCATCTCAGCAGCTGGCACGGAGCAAACAGGGTGAGCAGTGTTGTCGATCGCATGCAAGGGTGTTCAGGAGCATGGATGTCATTGTGCACATGCATGTGATCCCACCCATTGGCACACTCACCAAGGCGAAGACAACAACCAAGTCCGATTGGAGCTCAACATGTACGTTGACAAGTTGATGTGCATAGTCACCAACACACACTTCGAGATTAGCGCGGACACTATGCATCAGTATGTTGCTGGTTCAAATACACTCAAGACGATGATGCACATGTTATCAAATGAGTTGGACAGAGGAGCCATATCAATGTACCCAGATGCAACGGAGGCGAGTGTTCACTTTCAGCCGGATGTCACCATTGAGCGTGCAGACACCATCATGGATGACCAAGCTTGGCATCAGTTTGTCACCATCGATTATCACAAGGATGTCAAAGAGTTGGTCTTCCCACAACTGTCTGAGTCTTAGTGATAGCTTGCATGGCTTGCTCAAGCCTATTTTTTCTCACATGGGTACATGTGCAGATTGTAATGTAACATCTTGTAAAAGTGAAAGACCAAGTGTCTATAGTTGAATGTAACAGTCATATAGTAGGTGAAGAGTCACAAAGGGGAATGTCAAGGGTCACCCCACCCTTTGCTATTTATAGAACCTCATAACTCATTGTAAGGGCTTTTGGGCGGCCAAGCTTCTGATACGAGTATCTTAGAGAAATCTTGGAGTGTATTGTAACGAGGCTTGACTTCTCCATAATGCAGATCTAGTACATCTCTTTGGAGGAGCAGGCGGTAGTGACTGTAATGTTCTATTATCAGGACTAGCGGTTGGTCATGGTTGTATTGTATGATTAGAACTTTAACTTCTTAATATAACTGAGTTAGCATGTTTCATGCATATGTTGTTATTGTATTTCAGTTATCTTGGTTACTCTAATGATATATGTATATGTTTGCTTACGCGTGTATGTATGGACTCTTTCTATATATGTATGTATGAATCTTGTTAAGATGTGTTGTTGGTTTAACCATCACTTTGGATTGTTGGTTCACCTGTCTTCTAGTTTGTGATGCATCTTTTCTCGTGTGTTCCCTTCCAAGCCACGTGTTTCCAAAGGTTTCCAATGGGCGCACTCACCCCACTTTTCGTGTGTTAGAACCGTTCATGCACCTTCCTTGGCTTGTTGCGCATGTCACACCCTTGCTACCAACAAGGACATCCTACTTACCTCTGCGCACAACCACGGTCAAGGCAATACCGTACGACCCACTGTTGGAACTCCTACACCAAATAGTTTAAGGCCTAGTTGGGACTTCTTACCGGGGAGATCCCCTTAACATGTTGGCCGGTCCAGCACTATCAACAAGGTATTAAAATGAGAACAATAGACGATATGTGGAACATTGTTTCCAACGGGTTTGAGGAACTTTCAAATTAAGTAGCATTTTTTCATTCAACAAGATTTGGATGACAATATTCTTCCCAAAATTGCAGCAACAACCACAACCAAAGAAGCTTGGAATATTCCTTCCTTTTTTTTCCACAATAACTGCAAAATTTCCAGAGTTCGTTATACATTTAAAATTGAATAAACACGGACATTAGAACCATAAGAATTTATCGTCTAACCTCCCTCTACATGACTCGCATTATAAAAAACCATCTTTTAAGATCTCAACTGTGATTCACATTATGAAATGTTTATATCTTGATGGAGACATTGTTAATATAGTAAAACATCATAGTTTAAAATCGTCCTATTTTATATATCATGAGTATAGATTTATTTTAAATGTGGATTTATTATTCATATAGGATGCGAATTTTTTATTATTATGCTAATAGGTTTATCATAATAGTGTTTTTAAGATTTGAGACGACATTCTCCCTCCGCATCGAATCCAAAATTTTGTAACTAGACTTTGGTTTGCACAATGGGGCCCAGAGATGTAGTCCCTCATGGACGAACTTCGTTATCAACAGCGATTGTTTTCATGTGTCGATGATTGTCATGTTCCTCTTCTTTATAGCATGTAGATGTATTCATTTATTTTCTTTTAAAAATGCAAATTAACACATCACGAAAGTAAAAGGTCTTGGAAGGGTCTTTCATGACACCCGGACCTGGATCAAGTGGTATCAGAGCGGTCTTTGCGTGGATGTGAATTGCAGCGTGAACAATGGAATGTGCAGCGACAGAGAATGAAAAAGCGATGTACGAGACCATGCTCAAAATTTCCAAAAGGGTGGAAATAATGTATGAAACTCTACAAAAAGAGACAGAGGAAAAGGAGTGATTGCAGCTTTAGTTGTGAGCCATGGGAGAGGCCTTGGAAGAATTGAAGCACAATAACCAGAATATTCAAACAGATAACGCTGAATTGAAGATGCGTTTACATGAAGAGAAAGAGGAAAAACATAGTTTTCTACGACAGCTGCAAGCTAAGGACGAGGCCTTGGAAAAGCTGCAACATGACCCATGTGAGGTAAACTAGTTCTCCGAATTCATGTATGTTTCCTAATGATGATTTCGCTATTTTTGAAAATCATACCACAGGAATTGGCTCCAAATTGTTGAAGAAAATGGGGTATGAAGTAAAAGGCTTGGGCATTAATTGCCAAGGCATTATCAACCCCATCAAAGTGGAGGAATTACCCCATCAGACAGGGCTTGGATATGTCAGAAAGGAAGTTGGGGAATGCATTGAGACAGTTAGTGAACCAACAACAACAGATGATGAGCAGCCCTCATCAGTTCTTTCCAAATCGATAGAGCAGGTAAAAAATTTTGATTCCCTTTTTGTTTCATCTTCACATAGTATGATTTCTGTTGGAGATGTGGAGATCCCAATTACAGGGACAAACATGAGGCTTCTTACAAGGATAAGGTACAAGGAGGAAAAATAACTTGGTGTTAATAACCAAGGCATAACTCAACCATTGGAGGATGTGCCGAGATCTCGATTTGCAGGCTTGAGATAGACTGAGGGAGAATGCTCTAAGGTGTCAGATTCTTATGAGACATCATCAAAATCGTTAAGGAAAGAGAATGATGGGAACACATCCCCATCATCCCATGGCAGTTTCCATTGTAGGGAAAGAGCTGAGGCAAGCTCTCATCGCCATACATACACCAGAGACAACAAGGAAAGGTATAACCACTCTTGAAATTCGAATGTTCATTTTGATTA
Source organism: Pinus tabuliformis (assembly GCA_031772625.1). Taxonomy (NCBI): domain Eukaryota; kingdom Viridiplantae; phylum Streptophyta; class Pinopsida; order Pinales; family Pinaceae; genus Pinus; species Pinus tabuliformis. Next base: position 1,460,789,962 of record CM062804.1, read on the forward strand.
TAATCATGTTTTTAATGATGAGCGTAAAACATGGCATCAAAAAACATGTATCTTTTGTGGATTACATAACCATACATTTTCTAAGTGTTGGAAAAGAATGGCAGCACACAAAAGGATGAGGCATGAAAGACCCTCTCGACAGCAGGGAAAGAAACATGTTAAGCAAATCTAGAGGAAGAAAACCTATTGCAGTCATTGTGACAGAAGTGGCCATCAAAGAGCCACTTGTTGGAGGCTCCATCCAGGGCAGCGCCTTAAAGACAAAGCATCGGTGCATGAACCAGGTGAAACAATTGTTCGACAAGCAAAATCGCCACAGGGAGGCGACCCATTCACATTGATGAGTGAAAAATGGTTTCTCGATATGTTAGCTTTTCATGGTCATGCTTTTGTAAAGCATTTGTTGCATTTTAAAATGTAAAAGTGATGGTGTGTTTTCCATCACTTGTTTAGCAATAATGATGTCTGGCCTTATTTTGTGTTGCATGATAAACTGTGAAAGTGATGTCGTGTTTGAGCAAAACCCTGAAAAAAAACTAAAAACGCAAGCTGGAAAAACATTTGGCAAGCTATTCCAAAATGTCTTTGGGGAAAGTGTGGTTGGCTCGAAATGAGTGCGTCTTCAACAACAGGCTCCCAAATTCAGTGGAAGTGGCAGCCAAAGTAAAATCTCTCTTGTTGGAAATAGTAAATAATTCAAATTCTGCCTTTACTCTTACAGCAGAATTCTCTGCTGGCTAGGACCCTGCATGTTAGGAGAAAGGAAAGAATCAATCGACAAACCGATGAAAGCTCCTACTTGGCGCCTGCGTCTCACTGAAGGTGACTTTCTTACGTGGTGGCAGGGAACCTCAAAAACCACTATTTTCTTTGATGGAGCGTCCAAGGGGAATCCAGGCACTGTAGGAGCATGAGGATTGATTCTTTCCCCAGATAGATCGAATAAAACCAGCTACAGTTGGGGCCTAGGCATAAGCTCGAACAACCAAGCAGAGAGTTATAGCCTCTTAAAAGCTTGCCAGATTGCGAAGGAGTTAGGTTATAAAATAATCCAAATATTCAGAGATTTGGAGATACTGATTAATCTCTTAAACTCCGAATATTATTTTCGTAACCCAGCTTTAAACAAAACCTTGCAGAGAATTCAAAATACATTGAAAGGCTTTGACACAGTAGAATCATACCATATTCTGCGGGATTTAAACAAGCAAGCAGATTTGCTGGCAAATAAAGGTTGTCTATTGTCTCAAGGAAAACTTAGTATTAATGGAGGAACCTACGCGATGCATCCTTTGCCGTAGACAATCTATAGAAGGAGATCGGCACTCACTGGCCCCACTATGGCAAAAGGAGCAACAACCAGAAAGAATGGCAATAGAAGGAACAGCAAGCAGAAGGAACAACAACAGAAGGAACAGCACCCGAAGGAACAATAGGTTGAAGGAACAACAGCATAAGGAACAGCGAGCAGATGAAGGAACAACAGTAGAGGGAACAACAACAGAAGGAACTGCACCAAAAGGAACAGCAGTAGAAGGAACAACACAAGAACGAACAACAAGCAGAAGGAATAACATCTGAAGGAACAGCAGGCCGAAGGAACAACAACATAAGGAACAGCAAGCAGATGAAGGAACAACAGTTGAGGAACAACAACCAGAAGGAACAGCAAGCAGAAGGAACAGCAGCAGAAGGAACATCTTCCGAAGGAACAGCAGGCCGAAGGAACAACAGCGGAAGGAACAACAAGCAGGATGAACATCAGCAGAAGGAACAACAAACTTAAGGAACAGCCTAATGAAAAACACAAGGAAAAGGCCACAGAATATGCTCTGCCAGAGACAATACGCAAGACAGAAAATATGAAAATCCAAAGAATCCAATGAATATTAGAAGATAAGCATAGGAGAAGGGACTACGTCCTCAGCTCGTTCACATTGCTCAATTTGTAAAATCCGCTGTCGATTGTAATAGGAGCATGCTCCACTTTTGGCAATAAATACACTAACCGTTCTTATTAAAAAGAAAGAAAAAAAAAGTGATGTCGTGTTTCCATCACTTGTCAAAGAAACAACAGTGTTTGGCCTTACCTTTGTAAATCATGTGTTGCAGTGATGAAGTGTTTTCCATCACTTGTTGAAACAACAATGATATGTTGGCCTTGTTTTCATAGTTGTGGTATAGTGTCCATCTTGATGTAAACTTGACCATTGAGTATGTCTTATAAACTCGTGGCAAGTATGGGATGATTGGGTCATTAGTTGGTCATGAAAGTCAAGAATGTAACTTGCAAAACAATGTACTACTGGTTGTAGAGATTGCAGGTGTCGGCTCATCGCTTAAGGCTCTGAAGAACAAAGCTGAAGGAGATGAAAGCGGGGCCTTTTTCAGGACGCTTGTGATGCAGACAAGGTACAGGGAAGTTGTAGATTATTTTTCATGCTTTTGGAGGACCAAAAGCTCCTCAATGGGGAGGATTGATCGAGGTGGCTTTAGAGACACACACAGGACAAAGAGGGCTTAGGGAAGATCGAAAATCAAAGTGATCAGAATGCTTTCAAATTAGGACTAGAGCGTAGATCTCGTCGTCCTGATCGCGACGGTGTGAACGGTTCGTCAATCTGAGCTCGTATGAGGGAGAACGAGCCAATCAAAGTTTTGGTCAAAGTTGGGTTGTGGGCTAGGTTTAAGTGTCCTACAATTTGACCGACCCCGAGGCATGAAACCTAGCTCCCGAAAACGGTCGAAATTGTGGCCTCGTTAAATTGCCCAATAACCCTTAATTTTGAAATATTTAAAAATGAATATTAAGGTTTAAAAAAATAAAATAAAAGATATATTTTTTGGGGTGGTGGGCCACCAACCCCGCCACCCTGCCATCCAACATAACAAATTCATTTAAATTTGGCCTATGGACCATGACCCCTATCGACCCCCAAACCCAACATCCAAACTGTAACCACATATTAATATTAATATGGGGTCACCCCCAAAACCTCGCACCAAACAAATCATATGTCGTAAAAATTGATGTGAGGCTGGTGGGGATCAAACCCGCCTAGCCCATGTGGGCCAGCCCCCAATGGGTGGCCCCATGCGGTGGCAAAACCAAACGTCCGCACTAATATTAATATGCTCCTCCAAACATAACAACCACCCCATTTAATGCGCCAGTTAAATATAAAATGTGCCAACTGCATGCGTTATGGAGGGTATGGGGCGAGCCACCCAATGCGGACCCGACCCCCAAAATGAGTTTTGATTTGGTTTTTAAATCAAAACAAAATGTTTTAAAATGGAGGAGGTGGGGTTTGACCACCCGACCTCCTCCACCAAATTCAAAGATCTTAACTAATGTGCCAAACAACCTTTTTGGTAAATCTGCCTTGAAAAATTATATAAACCTTCATTTCACCAGTGTGCCCAGGCAGGATGGAGGAACCAGAAGCGGGCACGGAAATCAAGGCGATATTTTTTTTAATTAATTTATTGCAGGTGGAACCATGACTTAGCAAAATTTCCAAGAGGGTGAAATTTTTGTAGTGTCCATATTGGACAAACTTTTATGTCGATCTTACACCTCTCAGTGACACAAACCCGATGGCATAGTCAGTGTTCTGATTTGAACAACAAATATAAAGAGGAACCGAAGGAGGGAATCTTTGAGGAATCTAGGGGGGATCTAAAAGATTCCTTAAGCCCCAGATTCTCACTTTCTCAGAATTCAGAAATTTGACAGTCGATTTTGCACTGTTCGACACCACAAATCTAATGGTGTGTTCAGATTTTCTATTTTCTCATTTCATTTTTCAACCATTTTTCTAAGTGGAGTGCAGGTGTTATCATTCATATGTGAGTAGTCATTCCATGTGATTCGACTCTGTGAGATCGATGGTACGAACAACTTCAATAGTTTGACATCCTTTTCTCCAGATGGCCCGGGGTGTGAGGTATACGCAGTGTGTTCATGTACTTCTTTTGCTATGCATTGTGCTGCATAGATCCCTATTTGATGTTTGATGAGGGATCTTGTTTCTTACTCGTTTTCATGATTCCTGCTTGATGTGATGCGGAATCAGCTATGTGATGTACTTGTTGTCATGATTCATCATGTTGTGTTTGAGATCCCTTTATTGTATGTTGATGGGATGCTCATGTGTCGCCATGCATGTCTGCATTGAGATCCCTTTTATGCCATGTCAGTGGGATGCTCATTATCTTCATGCATGAGTTTGTGTCATACTGACAGGAGTCCTTTTTGACTGAGAGTTTCTGTAGCGGAACACCTCTTGGAGCCACTACGGCGTGAGGGCATTTTCCTTGTATGATAGCGACATCATCTCTTATGACATCATCACTATTGACAACACTTAATGCAGAAGCCTACACCATCTTGTCACCAGGGCCTGGAGATGTAGTCCCTCCTGGACGAACTCTGTTATCAACGGCTATTGTTTTCATGTGTTGATGATTGTCATGTTCCTCTTCTTTACAACATGCAGATGTATTCATTTATGTTCTTTTAAAAATGCAAATTAACACATCACGAAAGTAAAAGGTCTTGGAAGGGTCCTTTGTCACACCCGGACCTGGATCATGAACCCAAAAAAAGCACAATGAGCTTTATGATAAACATTGTGTTTCTCCCACGATTGAAATTGGCAACCAAGTTTGGTTTCCCCTCCAAAAAGAGAGATACTCTAGAAGTTAACAACATTGAGGTACCGCATGTATTCAATGCTCAAAGAGTTCATGCATTGACAATAGACATTGCCATGTAATTGATTTCAAATGTTTAATGGCTCAAGCATTATGTTCTATCTTTGTTGAACCAACTAGATGAATATCCACAACAACCACTTCATTTGTTTTCAGAATATATTGCATCACATACTGCCACACCACAATTAACCATGCACTTAATTAATTTTGGCAAACACAATCATCCTCAATACTATTAACGAGGCTTCCCGAGTTAAGATATATATATATATATATATATATATATATATATGCAATCATTTGATCTTATTACCGATTGTGACAATGATAATTAGCAATATGTTCTACATTCCTCTTACAAGAAAACAAGTTTAGTAAAGTCCAATTAAATTTAGTAAATGGAATATGAAACCGTGAAAGCAAAATCCAACTTCAACTACTTAAGTCATTTAACCACCAACCTTAAAAGCATACTTTGTTCCAACGAATCCTTTTTTGACTTGTTCAAAAGATGAAGCTACCACAAATTTGTTTTCTTTTTTAATGAGAATTTTGTTGAACATTGTATTTTATTTAATTGATAAGAATTCTAATTATAAATTGTTTTCATAATATTTATTTGATATATGCACTAGACTAAGTTCTTGATGTATATGATTGCAAATTAAAAATTAAAAAAGCCAAAAAGCATAAATAGATTAAACAACCTAAATTTATTATAATTTAGTGTTCTTATCAACCTCTTTTACACCTTTCGTGACCACTACTAATTATCATTGGTATGAATATCAAATTCTCACAACCATTGCTACACTATAATAGATGTGAACCATGATATGATTAATGCAATCTATCCAAACCAAGGATCATGATTCTTGTGCCACAAATTGTCGTTGATTGTTATATTATATAACTATAGTTCATGGTACAATTATGTCACATCCACTGTAGCGTTGAGAGCTACATCATGATGTTAATTTTGATATTACTGTCATCAACGAGTCACCATGGTGAGCGGATCATAGATGTTATCCATGTACTTAAGGGGTTATTGATATTCATTACTTGGATTCACTTAAGATATTAGTCATGAGGATGTCAAGATAAAGTATCCAATATATCTTACCTTCTTTGACACAATAATATGTTTCATAAAACTTAATAAACACTTCTTAGCAAAATAAAAATAACAATTCTCTTGGTTGGAAGCTTTTCCCAAACATTTAGCATGTAAGTAATGACAAGTGGCCAATATCTCCTGGAGAGCCAACATTCTTGTTGCGCAGTTAAGGACTAATTCTCATCAACTCCATTGTGAAACAGGGTGCTGGAAAAGGCCAAAGGAAGTGTGGGAGGAAAGAGTATGTATTTTTTGTTCTTCCAAAAAAGTAGAAACAGAAAAACATTTCATTTTAGAATGTGAGGACTTCAAAGACAACATGGAAATTTATGTAGATATGCTGGTAGCTAGCTCTTGGGATAATCTATTTAGCGAGGGGTTTGTCGAGAGGCTGGGAGCATTTATTTTGAAGCTTCACAGAAAAAGGGCCGAATACATCAAGCAGATGAAGAAGCAATCTGTCCCATAGGCTATCTTTAGCCTCGTGGATGTTAAAATAATTTCTTTCTTTCTTTGTTTCTTTGTTTCTTTCTAACAAGGATTGTTTTGGTAATATATTTTAATAAACATGTAATGGGTAAGGTAAATAGAAATAATCATAATAAAATTCATAACCAACATCTAAATTTAATGTCCTTTATCGCCTAAAACTCATGTTCCATTTTCACAAACACGGGTCTGTTTTCTATGTAAATGAAATTCAATTTTGTTTTATAACAAATCTAAACATTCCTATACGAATAAAAAGATATATAAATTTATATTATTGTTATGTTATTATCCAATGCATATTAAACCCAAAAAACATAAAATTAAAATTCACATATTACTACATTTTCCATTTTTCCAAAATTTCACCACCTATTAGTGATTATCCATTGGTTGTTGAATTGATAATTGTGGCCTCCCTAAACTCCATCCATGGGTACCTATGCATGTGACCACAAGAAGCCATGATCACATTTAAGCGGATGAATTTTTAAAATTTATACTAGAAGTAAAACATCTAATTATATCTTGAGAACTAATAATTAAATTACATCTTCTTGTATTGTAATACACGACACTTGACCCAATAAATTATCAAGCATAAGCAAAATTTCATCATTACACAATAATTTAAAACAAAGAAGTTCCCATAGAAGGGATGACAGTAGTTACATGTGACTAAGAAGCTCTTTCTCTCATAACACAACTAGAATAATGTTTTCTATTAAAGCATTAACATTGTTTTTACAATATAAAACTCAATAGTCTAGTCATTATCAACGTTATTTCCTAGACTTTAGAGAAATTTTCTCCAAAGCTATAGCAAAATGTTAGCTTCTAACATTCACCACTTGTTAGGATAATTATTCGCAAAAAAAATCCTCAAATGACTACTATATGTAACACCCTCCTCCCACATCTACCCAAGTAACTAGCCAACCGAGCTAAACATGAGACGAGAGGCCACTATGATTGGATTGGACCTCCTATGTGACCTTAAGGAAGTGGAATCAATGGAAACATCACACACAATCATCCAACATCAATTTTAGAATCCTCAAGAGACATGTTAGTCACTCAGACAGCCTGTCCCTGGGTCCCACTGATGTTTTGGACATCTTAGGCCTTAGTTGCTCCCATGCTATAGGCAAGAGAGCGTCCAGAAACCCAAAGTCGCTCTCATAGGCTTGCCTGCCATTGACCAGAGACTAAAATTACCAATTATGTGCCAACAACCCTAGGATTTAAGCCACTTTTCAAGTCCAAAGGCTAGGTCACTGCCCAAAATGGAGTGATAGCTTAAAATCAGTAAAAGTACAGGGAAACAATGATGCAAAAGCCATAAGTTGAACAAGACCTTAATCAGACCCCTACTAGCCATGTCAGGCATTTCATCAAACATATCATCAACATGTAACCTATAGGTGCAAATAACAGAATTAAGTGTAGGGATCTCATACTTATCTGAGAATCGCTATGAACCATTGTTCCCTCATGTCATTTGCTTTGTTACCATCTGTTAGGCCATAGATACATTATCCATTCATTTACAAGTTAAAACATGCTAAGAGCCATACATAGTTGTTGTCATAAAACATACATATAGCCAACATAATAGGGACATAAATATCATAAGCATATCAGCCATAAAATCCATATATACCTCAGTACATTTACACATGAAAATCAAGGGAATGAATTTCTCATTAATGAATGCAATAAACCAACCGAAGATGGGACTACCACATTCCACCCGACCATAGAATGGTTGAGCCAAATCTCTCTTCAGTCATTCACCCTCGTGTCATATTCTAAGCATGAATGTGGGACTCAAACCAAAAGAACCAACGAAGGCATACCGAGGTTAAACCACCTCACTCTCATCAATAGAAAGGATGCTTTATCATAATTCATCCCAGATCACTAGGCCAACACAATGAACACGTCATAACAAGCTTTACCATGATCTCCACCCAATCACTAAGCCAAACAAGCGTGGATGCAACCAAAATTCTCCATCTACACTATGAGGAATTTTCATGTCTCCTAGTCTCTCAGGGTTTACTGCAATCCAAACCCGAATCACTAGGCCCTAAACCGAGACCCACTCTCCAGGCTTTACATTATATCCAAAACCTGGGATTACTGGGCCCAACAGAGAGAAAACCACCTCTTGGCTCTACCATATATCCTGTCATTCACCAACAAGGATTCCTAGGCCCACTGAGGAAACACAATCATGGCTTTATTGCAACTCACAACTTGGCTCAGGGGTCACTAGGCCGGTGACTGTTATGAAACCACCTCACAAAAATATAGAAAAGATATATCAATGCCTTAGAATTCAGCCTCTTCGAGGGGGAAACCTCCTTTAAATTACACAAATGAACAATTCTTGGATGATACAAATGACAAGACCTCCTTTCTATATATAGGAGCCTAAGGGATCATAATATAATCAGAGCTGACATAACAATAATAATGTAAGGGCAAAATGAAGAAGCTCTGAGACTGCGAAACCATGGAAATCAAGGGTTTCTGACAAACCCTTCCACGACAGTAGCACAGGTGAGGCGGGCCTCCAGTGAAGTGACGTAGTCTTTCAAGCACAATATTAGTCATGCTGATAGAGTATACACAATGAACATTTAGATGGGTGAGGCCACAGGGCCTCCCCCCACAGGTAGCAACGACAGACGCAGCCCAAACAGGAATAATGATGAAACTGAACAGTCCTTGCCCGGGAAAACGGTACAACCGCAGAACCAATTCGCCCAGCAACAGGATATAGGACCTCCCCCCAACAAATGTGATCAAACTAAACCTCGATGGGGCCTCAAAAGGCAACCCAGGCAAAGCAAGATATGGAGGCATATTCAAGAACCATGAAGGCAACCCTCTATTACTATACTTTGGATCAATTGGCTGGGATACGAATAACTCAGCAGAATTGGAAGGATTATGGCAGGGACTGTGTTTGGCTCATCAACATAATTTCCACCCTGTTATAGTAGAAGGGGATTCCCAAATACTCATCAATATGTCTACCCAAATACAACAGGGGACCTCGGCTTGGAAAGTGGCTACTAGTTGGAGACTGGCGGCTCGTTTAGAACTCATAGAGAGATGGCTAAAAAACAAGAGAGCTATCACCTTCAATCATGTCAAGAGACAGGGCAACAAGGTTGCTGATCTTTTGGCAAATATAGGGGTAGACCATGATCAAGTACTCCAATCAGGATCCCTCACCATCCTTAATGATAGCACTCAATTACAAGAATGCACTTACCTGGTGCACAAAGAAGAAAAACTCTTGAATGCGGGTGTACGTAGGGGCTGATCTGATGGCAGGGGAACGGGACAGCAAGTGGCATAGCCACATGGCCACCAGTAAACCCGCACACAAAGCCATAAAACCGTCTCACAACAGCAGTAAATTCCATTCAATTCAGCACTCAAATCAACTCGCCAGCGCCAACCTGCCTCAGCTCTGCATCATGGAGCCCTCAAGTAATATACGACCCACCTCCTCTGTTTCTACTCCTATGCCTCTAAGTTGCAATTACCCACTAACTGCAGTGGAGCCAAGTTCACGAACAACAACAGGCAGGCGATGCAACATTCTCTATTGCATCGATTTCGGATAGGGCGGCCATTACACTCAAAGCCTTATATGCAACCTAACTTCAATTCTGCGCCTTCTGAGCCTTCCGAGCCCCACTCAGTGCTGACCTCACATAGTCATTCTCTTCATCCCCACGCCATCATGCCCAAGTTACGCCATCGAATGCGCAACAGAAGGGGTAGCAGCAGAGGCAGACTGCCTCGATCTCCGCCTTCAACAATTTCAGACTCCTCTTCCCCCGCGACAAATTATGTCTCAGGTCGTTATCCAAAAACTCGCAGCGGTAAAGGCTGCTTAAGCGCTACCCACTCCCTCCCTTCGCAAACTACCATTCCAGCTATTGACATCCCCTCTAGCTCTCGGCATCCTAACCATTCGGCCCAATTCATCTACCATTGCTCTCTGAACTGACCACTCATCAAGGCGACCATCACAGTCACCTTCCAAGAGGAGCCATCAAGCGACGAAGGACACCCCACTAGCGCAATGGAGAAGATGGATAATGCTCAGGGCAAGACCATTGCAGTGGAGCAAAATCAAGAACCTCAGGCGAAGGATGACACGGGTGCGCTGCAAAATGACGAGGACGGCCTTGACGCCTACAGGTGTTTCATCATCGAAGAACACCCGTCAGCACCGCATGACACATAATTCTCCACGCATTTTTGGTTTTCAAGTTAACCGGCAATCAAGTTTATCGTTTATTTTTTGAATTTTTGAGCAAAATCGTTAACCTTGAAAATGAAGTCAATAGAATTTTGCTACATGACTCAACTTCTGGTTTCCCTTGTGCAGACAGCAATCTTATTTTGGATTGGACTTGTTTCCCACTTCTGGGCAGTCATAATCTTGCTTCTGATGTATTATGCCATGAACCTTGGCACTAAACTGCAGAGGCCAAAGCCTCCTTGTATTATTTTGTTACAGTAATAGATATTAGACTTATTTAAAAAAAAAAAAAAAAAAAGGAGTAACGGCAAAATAATAACAATAGTGGGCTTCTATGGGGCACAATAATAACAATATAGGGACTACATGGGCAAAACAATATAATAAGGGGGTTGTACTAATAACAATAAGGGGTTACACTAGTAGTATAGGGACCTAACATGCCCCTCTCCTTCAAAAAGTGTTGTCCTCAACACTTGAGTAGTTCTTGATGCTTCTGTATAAAATTCTTGTCCTCCCATGTGGAATCTTCAGCGGGTAAGTTCTTCCACTTGATGAGATACTCTGAAATTGACCGATTTCATAGATGTCGGGTTCTTGTTTCTGTGACTACTCCAGGTTCCAATATGATTTTTTCTTCCTCATCAAGTTCTGGCAATATTGTTTGAACTGGGATCTTCTGCAACTTTTGAATGAGTGGCCACACTTCTTCGTCATTGTTCCATTCATCCTTTGATTCGTTTATCCAATCTAGTTGGATAATAGAAATGGCACAAAACAATGCTTCCACATCCTCATCCTTTCTTGAGAGTGCATCTGCAACAACATTTTTCTCCCCTTTTTTGTAGATGATTTCAAAGTCATAACCAAACATCTTTGTGACCCATTTTTTTTGTTCTTCTAAAGATAATCTTTGTTCTAAAAAGTCTTTAAGACTATCATGATCTGTTTTTACCTTTAAGTGTCTTCTCATTAAGTAAGGTCTGATGTTTGGAGGAACAATTCCTAGAATCAAATGAATAGCATAATCATGATCACGAATAGGTGGGAGGCCTTTGGGAGTCTCAAATACCTTGGAATGACTGTCCAAGCGTTTTTGGTGATCTGGAGAAATAGAAGATTTCGATATGGGAACCTCTAGTGAACATAATTGTGCAATTACACCTCTTTTTTCTTTCTTTAGAATCTTTGTCATTCCGTTAGAGATGATTATATTTCCTGATTTCCCTGTGATACTCCTTAATTCAACTTCCTTTCCTTCCGAAGAAAATTTCATCAAAAAGTTCTTGAAAATTAAAAGCTATTGTACCCAAGGATTGTAGCCATTGGACTCCTAGTACACCATCAGCACCAGCCATTGGAATGGAAAACATTGGGCTATTCAATACATATTTTCCCATGGATAGCTTGATATTATGGCACTTTCCAGAGCAATTTATGGTTCCTCCACTTCCAAACATCACTTGACACTCTGGTGCTGGATATAGGAAGCAATTCAATTCCTTGGCTATCTTACAATGAATAAAATTATGGGTACTGCCCGAATCAATCAACACTATTACCTTTTTCTTCTTGATATGTCCTTCTATCTTGATAGTTTGAGGAGTAGTAATTCCGTCCAATGCATTAGAAGATATTGTCGGATTCATTTCTTGATGCTCTAAGTGATCTTTCGCTTCTTGAACCTTTTTCTTCTTGATATGTCATTCTATCTTGATAGTTTGAGGGGTGGTAATTCCGGCCAATGCATTACAAAATATGGTCAGATTCATTTCTTCCTTCTCGATGTGATCTTCCACTTCTTGAACTTTTTTCTTCTTGATATGTCCTTCTATCTTGAGAGTTTGAGGAGTGGTAATTCTTGTCGATGCTTCACAAGATATGGTCGGATTCATTTCTTCTTTCTCTGGGGTTGGTTCCTAGTGTATATCCTCTTCTTTTGATGTTTCCTGATCCTTTTCTTCCTCCTCTCCACAATAAATGTAAAATAATTTCTTCTCAGCACACTTATGACCTTTAATGTATTTGTTATCACAACTGTAACAAAGCCCTTTTCCTCCCTTTTCTTCCAATTGTTGTGGTGTCAACCTTGTAGGTTGTGGAAGGCTAGGAGAAACAACACTTCCATCTTTATAGCTGTGAGGGGTAGACTTCCTTGTTTCCATAATTTTGCTTTCCACTTTTCTTGCCAACCTGAATGCCTTCTCCAATGAATCATGTTCCCAAAGACAAACCTCATGTTGAATGTTATCCTTTAAAGTCCCTATGGAGACATCAATCCTCTACCTCTCTGGAATATCATTTTCCCTTATATTCAAGTTTTGAAAGTCCTCAATAGGGTCTAACATTGAACACTTTTGTTTGAGATTTATCAATTGGCTAAAGAAGGTGTCTCTCTTTGTATCCTCGTAATGTGTTATCATTTCCTCTGTGAAAATTGACCACGTAACAAGTGGTTTAAGAGAACAAAGCCCTTTATACCATAAAAATTGATTTGGTTCTAAATAATTAGATGTAATACGTACCTTTTGTAATAATGGTACACCATGTAGGTCAAAATATTTCTCCATCTGTAGTATCCAATTTACCAGATCCTTGCCATCAAACTTTCTCATCTCACTTTTTCTTGATTTTAGGAGCTCGATCTTAAAATGATTGTAACTCTGTAATTTCAGATCTTTAAGTTCTAAAATTTCAGCCTATAATAGCCCTCTGAGTCCACTTTCTAACTCTGCAAGTCGGATCGCAATTGGATTCCCGAAGAAAGATTTATTCCCAATCTCCCGCGATGACCTAATTATAGACTAGTTCAGTAGAGTGAACTTGTATGACATGCCACGTGTCACTATTTCAACCTTAGGTTCTGAAAATTATACCCAAACAAAATACAGCCCATCCTCTTTCTGTAACTTCTTATGAAATTTCAATCTGATGCTCAGAGAGAACGTTATGACGATTTTCCCAAGGTCACCTGTTTAGGATGTAATTCGGGAGTCTGCAAAAGCCCTAACTTCCTTAGATCATATATCCAAAACTATAGTGAGACAAGAACTGAAGGTTCAAACTGATTTATTCTCAAATGGGTTTTTTTTGTAGCTTCTGAAACTTTGTAGCGAAAAACATTATAGCGAAAATTGCACGATGACCTGTTTTAGATGAAATTCTGGAGCTTGCACAAACCTTAACTTCCTCAGATCATATCTCCGAAAATATAGTTAGAAAAGATCTGAAATTTAGACCCAAGGTTCAGCGCGATTTCATCTCAAATGGGTTTTGTTTTTAGCTTCTGAAACGTCGCAGAAAAAAATGTATAGCGAAAATGCCACGATGACCTGTTTGGAGCAGCAAAACCCTAGAATCCAAAGCTCTGATACCAAATGTTATGAAACCAGCTCACAAAAAGATAGAAAAGATAGATCAACGCCTTATAATTCAGCCTCTTCGAGGGGGCAACCTCCTTTAAATTACATAAATGAACAATTCTTGGATGATACAAATGACAAGACCTCCTTTCTATATATAGGAGTCTAAGGGGTCATAATATAATCAGAGCCAACATAACAATAATAATGTAAGGGCACAATAATAACAATAGTGGGCTTCTATGGGGCACAATAATAACAATATGGGGACTACATGAGCAAAACAATATAATAAGGGGGTTGTACTAATAACAATAAGGGGTTACACTAGTAGTATAGGGACCTAACAGTGACTTTACCATGATCCATAGTCTATTTCAGGGACCACTAGACCATGTGTTTTATCATTCGGAGATCCACCTCACTCAACTTCAAATCCATCTGCTAATCTAGCTCAACCAAAACAATAGAACCCTATCACACCATGTGATCCAAGAGGATCCTCGAAATGCTCAAAATTCAACAGTCTCAGATGCTCATGAAACAAAACACCAAGTTGAAGAGCTCGTCATGTTCATTCCGAGGTATATTGAGTTTGCAAAATGGCCTCCGTATAAGGGAAAAAACACATTCTAAAGTTTTTCCCAAATAGGCAAAAAAATGGGCCAGAGAAAGCCAAGTGGCAATCTTAGAACAGGACACATGGAAGTTTCACAGTAGGGAACGTGGTAGTCAAAATCAAACACCAAGCAGAAAGGTTAGACTACCAAGGTCGAAGGTTGAACTCGCGACCTTCGATCCAACATCACAAAATCTTACCAACAACCCATATCTATGCTTCATTAATCAAAGGCGCACATGTGATATTTAAAGTTTATTGTATTTGGTATGGGGGGGAGGGTTGGCGGAGCCCGCCATATCCAACAGACCTGGCAAATCAAAAGTTGGTTATAACCTTCGCTCCAAATATTAACATAAGCCATAACTATATGATAAATTGTATGCCACACCGCCGAGTAGTTAGGTAGTCGCCAAGTTTAATGTCAAAACAATCACATGCCACGGGTCGACATTTATATCATCGTCGGGCGTTGGTTGAAACCATATATTATATATGGTATGGGCAACATTATTAAATACTATGTTAATATTATTGTTTCAACCATATGATTAATATGGCGCGGCATAATAAATCAAGCAGCCATATATTGTAATGTTGTTATAACAATTGCTACGTTATACCATGTCGTTGCCATTCAAATCCCGGGAGGTCCACGGGTTTGAACCTAGGACCTGCCCGCAAACTTATAAGAGGATTTGCCACTACGCCCTTGGCAGAGGAGTTGTAAAGTGTGTCTGTTGAACCTATGTTATTTGTACTTGTAAACTGTCGTTTAAGGCATAATTTGGCCAATATTGGGCATTTTTTAAATCTGTAAGTTGCGTTGGAGAGCGAAGGCTGAGGCCTATCAATTGACAGTAGCCATTGATGCCTGTGTGCACATTCCAGAATGGTGAAAATTTATGTAAAGATACTTTATGATCATTTTCAATATAACAGACACCCATTGGAAGCGGACCCGAAGATGTAGTCTAGAAGGGACGAACTCTGTCATCAAATATTCTATGTTTGCTTCTTATTTCTATTGTTCATGCCTATTTTCAGATTTCAAGTTTTATGTTTAAGGCACTTTAAAAATCAGTTTTCCTCATTAATTCACTTTAAAAACAACCTTAGTTAATATTTGGTGACCTTGAGCAAATAGTCAATTCTGTTGTTTTTGGATCATATTTTGGTATCAGAGCGAGGTTGATCATGTATAAGCAGGATATTTTCCAATGTGAATGTTGACTAGATCTAGATTTCGACGCGGAGAAGAGAAACTTTAGAAGATACATCTAGAGATTGGAAAGAGGAAAGTCTCTCAAAAGTTGAAGATGGGAGAGCCAAATGAAGGAGAAGCTCCTAAAACAAAGGTCGTTGGAGATGAGTAATATCAACAAATGTTCCTTAATATGCAAAGGATGATTAGATAACTTTATGAATACAAGAAGACTAGAGATGCAACTTCATCTTCTAAAGCACGAAAGAGAAAAAGGGCAAGGAAAAAGATGATGGTAATGAACCTCCTTCTCCTCCATCTTCGTCTTCTTCTTTATTCTCTTATCATTCAAGTTCAGATTCAGACACAAAAGAAACCAAAGAAATCTCCTTTTTTGAAGCTTGATGTTAAGTTTGAGTTGCTAATATATGATGGTGAAATGAATCCTAAAAAGTTAGATAACTGGATAAAGCAACTTGAGGTGTATTGTAGAATTCAAAATGTTGTTGATGATTCTACAAAAATTCAGTTAGTTACACTTAGAATGGGGGGAACAACTTTGATTTGGTGGGAAAGTAAAATCAATCAGATTTGAAGCAAAAAGGTAAAATTATCTCCTCATGGTTTAAGTTTGTTAAAGCTCTTAGAAAGCAATTCTATCCTTTAGGATATATGCAACACGTTGTAATGGATTGGCAACGTTTAAGGGAAGGTAAAGGACAAAGTGTGCAAGAGTTTACACGGGGATTCAGGAAAAAAGCATTAGCACTTAATGTTCCATTAGACATATGGGAAACTTTGTTAAAGCATATTGGAAGTTTGCATTCCTATTCGCAACATACATTGCTTATGTTTAATTCAACTACCTTTGATGAAGTGTGTGTACAAGCCATTCATATTGAATAAGGTGGCAGACCCTTTTAGTCAAACTTTTCAAAGAAACCATTCAAGCATTTAGAGAACAAAGATTCCAAAGAAGGCAAGGGAAAGAGTAAGTTGAAAGGGAAGAAATTGGCAACAACTAAGAAAGAAGGAGAAAGGCCTACTTGTACTCATTGTCAAAGGGTTGGACATGCTGAATCCAAGTGTTGGAATCTTCATCCAGAACTTTAGCCAAAGAATTCCTTAAGAACAAAGGCGAGATGAAAGTTAATGCTGCAGTCCAACAAGATTTGGGATCTGACTTCGGTGATGAAAAGAAGATTACCGCTATGGGTCTTACAAGTAATCCTTCTGAAACTAGCTCTAGTTCTACTTATTTTGCATCTTCTTCAAAATCTAATAATGTGGTTGAAGAAAATAAGAGAGTTGAATTGTTTCACATAAGGATCATATCCAAGCACACTAAGATAGACACATTATTCGATAATGGATCACAAGCAAATCTAATTTATGAGGAACTAGTAAGGAAATTGGGATTGGAAACTAAAAATCATCCAAAACCATATCCTTTAGGATGGTTGAAAGAAAATACTCAGATGAAAGTCACAAAACAGTGTTGATTAAGGTTTGCAATTACAACTAATTTTATTGATGAAGTTGAGCTAGATGTGATTCCTTTGGATATATGTGGAGTTGTGTTAGGTAGTCTGTATCTTTATGATAGAGATGCCATATTTCATAGAAAGGAGAATAAGTATCATCTCTTTAAAGATGGAATTAAATATATTTTTAGGGCACACAGAATTAAGACAAACTTGGATTTAATCAATGTTAGTCAAATGAAAAGGCTAATAAATTAAAGTAAAAAGTATATTCTCATGATTGTTAAAGAACAACCTAAAGATAAGTATGATGCTTTTCAAGGGTGTGATTCTCAGTTTAAGGACAAATTGGTTGAAATAGTATATTTTTATAAGGAATTGTATAAAGAACCAAAAAGTTTGCCTCCAAAACGAGAAATACAACATGAGATTCAATTACAGTCTGATGCCCCTCTTTCGAACATTGGCATGTATCGTATGTCAATCATAGAGAATGACGAGATTAAGAAACAAATTCAGGAATTGGTTGATAAAGGCCTTATTCGACCTAATTCTTCTCCATGTGGATCACTGATCATATTAGTCCCAAAGAAAGATGGAACTTGGAGAATGTGTGTTTATTTTAAAGCCTTAAATAAAATCACCATTAAGAACAGGTATCCTCTTCCTAGAATCGATGATTTGCTTGATCAGTTAAAGAATGTTGTTTACTTTACAAAACTGGATTTAATAAGTGGTTATCATCATATTCGTATTGCAAAGAATGATGTATGGAAAACTGCATTTAAGACTAGACAGGAGCTTTATGAATGGTTGGTTATGCATTTTGGGCTATGCAATGCTCCATCAATTTTTATGAGAGTGATGATTGATTTTTTTGTCCTTTTCTTGATAAGTTTGTCATAGTCTATCTGGATGATATTCTTATTTTCAGTTCAAGTTTGGAAGAACATGTAAAGCGCGTTAAACAAGTTTTTGATGTGTTGCAAAGAGAGAAACTGTATCTCAAACTTTCTAAGTGTGAATTTGGAAAAACTTCCTTAGTATATCTTGGTTACATAGTTGGAGGAGGTCAGTTAAAAATAGATCCAACTAAAATTGATGTAATTATTAAGTGGCCAAGACCTCAAAATGTGATGGAAGTTAGAAGTTTCTTGGCGCAATTCAGTATTGGAGGAAGTTTATTTCTCATTTCTCTTTTATTGCATCACCACTTCATGCTTTAACAAGTTCTAAAGTCTCCTTCCAGTTGGGAGGAAAACAACAAAAACCATTTGATACTTTAAAGCAGAAAATTGTTACATATCCAACCTTGGCTTTACAAGACCTTCAACAACCATTTGAAATAGAAACTGATGTTAGTGGGTATGCAATGTGTGCACTGTTATTGCAAAACAGAAAGCCTATTTGTTTTCATTCAAAAACATTTTATAAAGCATTTGCTAACTATACAACTTATGATAAATAATTTTATGCATTAGTGGAAAGTGTTAAAAAATGAAAACATTATTTAATGGGCAAAGAAACAGTGATTCATACAGTTCATCAACCACTTTAGTACCTTCAATCACAAACTAAGTTGCAACATTCTTGACATTATAGATGGATGGGGTTTTTGCAGCAATTTCATTTAGTAATCAAATATAAGAAAGATACCACCAATAAAGTAGTTGATATGTTATCAAGACCTTCTTTGAATGCTTTAGTTATTTTGCAAAACAATTCTTTAGCACGTGAAAGTTATATAGAACAATATGTTGCAGATACTGATTTCAAGGATGTTTACCAATCACTAACTCATGGTGCTCAGGTGGAGGAAGTGAATTATCATATTCATGACAAGTTATTGTACCATCTTGGCAAGTTTTTCATACTACAGGGAGAAAGAGTGCATGTGATCAAGGAAGCACATTCTTCTCGTGTTTCAGGGCATTTTGGTGTAGGTTCTTCTATTAGCAGATCTCCTTTTGAAACATCTTATGGGTACTTGCCAAAATCACCAATAGACTTTAGGTTTAGTGAGGAAGCTAATGAGGGTGGACATGGAGATGTCGACAAAGCAATCAAGTTCATTCAAAGAATCCAAAAGATTCACGAAGTAGTGCAGGATCAATTGGAGAAAACTCAGGCCAAGTACAAAATGTGTCATGATAAGCATCGAATGGAGCATCACCTCCAGGTTGGTGATCAATTATGGGAATACATTAGTAAAGAAAGGATGAAAGGTGAAGGTAAAAAGTTGAAACCTATCAAGTATGGTCCTTTTAAAATTGTTGAAAAGATTGGGCACAATGCATTCCTGTTGAATTTGCCTCCATACATGCACATATAGTCAGTTGTAAATGTTGAAAATTTGAAGTTGTATGAACCTCCAATGATCATGGATCCAGAGGAAAATGCTCAAATTCCAACCGTAGATGATTTTTCACCTAAATGTATCACTAAGTTACAGAAAGATACCATTTTGGATAAGAAGGTTCGTACTTCCAAGCGAGGAGATGTAGAGTATCTTCAAGTGAGACTCAAAGGTATGAATCCAAGTAAAGCAAGGTGGATGGAGATCAAAAGGGTGATGGAGTTTTACCCTCACCTCATATCTGCTTAAAACCGAACTTTTGGTGGTCCAAAAGCTTCCAGTGGAGAGGAATGATCTAGGAGGATCCTCAAAATGCTCAAAATTCAACAGTCTCAGATGCTCATGAAACCAGCACCAAGACGAAGAGCCCATCGCGTTGATTCTGGTAATATGTTTGATTTTCAAAATGGCCTTCATATGAGGGAGAAAACGTGTTCTAAATTTTTTCCCAAATAGGCCAAAAAAAGGGCAGTGGTAGTCTCAGAACAGGGCACATGCCAGTCTCAGGGCTGGGCACGTGGCAGGAGTCAAGTCAAACCAGGCGGAGGAGTTGTGGGTCGAACCCGTGACCTGAGTAGTCAACCCAGAACTTTACCAACAAGCCAAGGTATTACTTTATGAATCCATGGGCGCAAGGTTATATTTAAAGTTTGCTTGAATTGGTATGGTGGGAAGGGTTAGCGGATCCCGCCATATTCGGCGGGCCCACCAAACCCAAAGTTTATGTTATCAATGCCTCCAAAGTTAGCACGGGTGTCAATCATATATTGCACAACCACCATAGTATTAAACCATATGCCAACGTTATGATAAATATGGCGCCACGATTATGGGTGGAGTCTCCACATATCACGTGGGGAGATTAATATTATCCAAAGTCTAAAATTAAAACCTATGGCTATAACCATGCCACATGGGGAGTATGAAATCACCATCGGACTATGTTAATATACCAACAAATATATGTTATGTTAAAACCTTTAGTTCCAAACATATGCCACGGGGATGTTCATATGCATATCCATTGGTATTGTTATACTATGTTAAAACTATGGTGATAAACCATATGTTATATATTTGGCGCGGGATATTGATATTACAACAATCCTATACCATATTTGTATCACCGTCGGTCCGTTGTAAAACTATACAATATAGTTTCAACAATATATTTGATATATGATTATGCCAAACTCGACAATTGCTATGTATCGTAAATCAAATCCTAGGAGGCCCGCAGGTTTGACCCCGGGACCTTCCTGCAGAGTTATAAAATATTACACCGGGGCACCTTTGGGATAGGAGTTGAAAGCATCAAATCTATAATTGTTTTATCAATGCCTTTAAAATGCCTTTTGAGGCAGAACTTAGCCAATAATGCCTTTTGTGTTGGAAAGTTGAGGCGGAGACCTATCTTCCAGAATGGTGAATTTGATGTAAAGAGACTTTATGAGCATTTTTAATACAACAAACGCCTATTGAAAGCAGACCCGAAGATGTAGTCTAGGGGGGGACGAACTCCTTCATCAAATTTGATGTGTTTTCTTCTTATCTCAGTTGTTCATGGTTGATTTCAGATTTCAAGTTTTAAAGTTTTAGGCACTTAAAAATCCATTTTCCTTGTTAATTCCAAAATCCAAACCTATCTTTTGTTTTTAATCCCTAAGGATTATGCCATATCCAATCTACTTAGAATATCAACCAAGCAAGTTGATACATATGTTTTTCAATTCTCACCACTAGGTAATAACCAGTGCAACCGTCTGGATGGAGGTGGTCTCCAATTCCGGGAATTATCGCCATAACACCGATGAAGGCCTTATACCGAATGGAACTTTCAAAATCAAGTTCTCGCCATGCCCATGCTATTCCACATGTCCATAATCTAAAGAGGCTTTGTGAACTCCATTTTGTTTTGAATTTGGTTAGTAAAGAAATCTGGGGTTTGTTTGTCTTAGGTAATTTGAAGGTCTCTCACATATCTGAAAATATGAGCTATGTGAATTATATGCGAGATTGTATTGCAAGTCAGACAAAGCGAGTCTATGTCGGGACTGTGATGCTAATTGGTCCACAGCGTAAATTTTATCATGGTGTGGCATTGCTGAAGTTTGTTATGCCAAATTTGCTAATCTGACAAGCCTCTGGTGCAAAGCCCAGTTTGACTGTTTCCATATGCAAGACATACGTTGGCGGAAGCTGCGATACTGAATTCTTTGTTAGATTTTTTAATTCCACGCCAGTCATATTTTTTAATTCCACGTCTCAATTTTTTATTGATGGGAGGAGGACGAAAATCAGATGTTTAATTCCACGTGTTAAATTTTTATTGAATGGAGGAGGACAAAAACCAATGCCTACTATTAGTTGGGGTGAACAATATATGCTTAGCCCAAGCCCGTAGAGGAAACACTTATCGACGTAATTAGTTACTAGTCAAGTTTTAATTAAAGTATGTTACTAGTTAATATCAAAAGTGATCTGGAATCTAAATAATAAGTTTTCTTTTAATTATAAGTATGTAAGATTAATAAAATATGTTTTCCCAAAATTATTATCATTACAATAATAAAATAAAATAGAAACTATTTTAAAATATTATTTTCAATTTAAAATGTTTTATTAATATAATATAAATTCAATTTCAATATTAAAAAAAACATAATCATATTATAATATATATTTTATTTAATATTTTTAAAAATATTTTATTTAATATTTAAAAAAAATATTATATAGAAGATTATAATTTAAGTTTTTTATTTATTTATTTTTAGTAATAATAATAATAATAATTTTGAAATTGTTATATTTCACCACCACTATCATATATAAATTGCATTGTTGTTGAATTAAAAAAAAATATTAGATATTTCTAAAAGCTTAGAAATGAAATGATATTTTAAGGTCCACGAGACTAAAAATAGTCTTTGAGACCATTAGTTCCCTGTTTTTCGCTTTTTGCAATTCAATAATTTTCCGATTCAAATTGATGATGAGCTGGCCCAACCTTCCAACAATCCCCTCGCTAAAAAGACAATGCCAAGAAACTGTTGCTAACATGTTCTCATAACTTTCTCTGATGTCTTTGAATGCGTCACATTCCAAAATGAAATGTTTTTCTGATTCGAGAGCCCCAGACATGCAAAATGTACACACCTGTTCTTCCCAAGTTTCTTTAGGCCTTTTCCACTGTCATGTTTCACACCGAAGTTGATGTGAGTTGGTCCTTAATTGAGCAATAAGAACCTTTTTCCCTCTACGAAATGCTAGCTCCAATGAACTCTTTTTGTTGTAGATCACACGTAGGATTGAATTCCTCAATGT